>JAXIVJ010003527.1:0-93073 GCA_036785665.1 Chirona hameri
GAGACGGCCATACGCTGCAACGGTCTGACTGAGGGGTGAGACGGCCATACACTGCCCCGGTCTGGCTGAGGGGTGAGATGGCCATACGCTGCCCCGGTCATTGGCGATCCAGAACGGGTAGTTTTGGGGGGCAAAATTAAAAAAGGTCCACACAATTCCGAAAACTCATCGGATTTCGCTTGCTTATGCATTGATAGCTGATTTAACCCTCGCCCTACGGGAGCTTTTTTTCACCTTGGCCATACGGGGGGGGCCTGACAGGCCCCCCCCCTGTTAACTTCCAAACCAAGCAACTTAAAGCAATGCAGTAAGAACCAGCATGTTGCCTGTCATGAGAGGAATCTAATAGTATGCGATTTTTAGGTTTCAGGTCAACGGATGACATTCCAGGTCAAGTGAATGACTTCTGATTTACCACGTCCAGAACAGTGATTTTGCTCTTCAGAAACCTCAAAATTAGAAATTGATAAATGTAAATAAAAAGGCATGTTCCTAGACCAGTTTTAGCTCAGAGATACAGAAAAGGTAATTATTTGTTCGTATCTTGTCAAAAAAGTCAAAAGTTATTTTTAAAAATGACGTCATCAGTTGCTTACACTTGGGAGCCATCACTCAGTCAGAAATGAAGATATTGCTTTGAAATTTGGTATGAGTATTGTCCATACTCAGTTCTCTCACATATATTCCGGTTTTTCTCAAATCTTTTAAATTTTGATTTTGTGGTGATTTTTTTAAGTTTTTTGTTTATTTTAGGGGTCAAAAACCAAAAGATTTGCAAATCCGAGATTGCCATTTTAAAGAGAATGACATGTAGTATCTTTGGTGAATTGCGTTTGCAATTTGCTTTAAACTCTATTTTCTACGATGTTTCAAATATTTATATTTTTACCAACATGACGTCATCAAAACGTCATTATTTCCCAAATTTCTCAACTAATTTCAAATAAATTTTTACAGCCTACGTATAATTCTCTGTAAACTCAGCTACCGAAAATTCAGCAAGATGCACCGCATGTGTACAAAGTTTTTCAAGAAAAACCTCAGGGGGCCTGTCAGCCCCCCCCCCCCCCGTAGGGCGAGGGTTATAAGCTAACTTTCCTTAGCTAAAAGTTGCTTAGATTGTCTTCTATATCAGGAAATGTGTCAACTTTGCGCCGATTTCAGGCGGTTGGGGGGGGGGGCAATTGCCCATTTTGCCCAACCGTAGATCCGCCACTGACTCCGGTCCGGCTGAGGGGGAAGGGGGAGAGACGGCCATAAGCTGCCCCGGTCTGGCTGAGGGGTGAGTCGGCCATACACTGCTCCGGTCTGGCTGAGGGCGAGACGGCCATACGCTGCATCGGTCTGACTGAGGGGTGAGACGGCCAATACGCTGGCCCGGTCTGACTGAAGGGTAAGACAGCTATACGCTGTCCCGGTCCGGCTGAAGGGGGGGGGCGGAGAGGCGGCCATACGCTGCCCCGGTCTGGCTGAGCGGTGAGACGGCCATACACTGCCCTGGTCTGCGTATGACCGTCTCATGGGGCGTCACACGCTGCGTATGGGCGTGTGATCTGAGGGGCGAGACGGTCAGTACGCTGCACCGGTCTGACGGAGGGTGGGACGGCCATACGCTGCCCCGGTCTGACTGAAGGGTAAGACAGCTATACGCTGCCCCGGTCCGGCTGAAGGGGGGGGGCGGAGAGGCGGCCATACGCTGCCCCGGTCTGGCTGAGCGGTGAGACGGCCATACACTGCCGCGGTCTGCGTATGATCGTCTCATGGGCGTCACACGCTGCGTATGGGCATATGATCTGAGGGGCGAGACGGTCATACGCTGCACCGGTCTGACGGAGGGGTGGGACGGCCATACGCTGCCCCGGTCTGACTGAAGGGCGAGACGGCACACGCTGCAGGTCTGACTGAGGGTGGAAACGGCCATACGCTGCCCCGGTCCGGCTGAGGGAGGGAGAGACGGCAATACGCTGCCCCGGTCTGGCTGACGGGCGAGACGGCACACGCGCCCCGGTCCGGCTGAGGTGTGGGGGGGGCGGCCATACGCTGCCCGGTCTGGCTGAGGGGCGAGACGGGTATACGCTGCCGGCTGCACCGGTCCGGCTGAGGGCGATAAATGGCATGGTTTTGGCCTAATGTTCAAGATATGCTTTAAAAAACTTATAAAAAAACAATTTTTTTTTTTCAAAAGCATAGACTTGCAATATAACTACCCAACTTACTTATCTTACGGCATCGACTTCAAATTGCCGCTCGTCAACAACCGTCAAAGACCGCAAAACGCTCAGAAGCGCAGCTGCGGCGACGGGATGCCACGACTGGACCAGAGCACCAGTGACATCAACGCTAATGTTTAGCCGCTCGGCAGCCGATACATGGGGAACCCAGGATGACATCCCCTGGTGCCGAACTCTGTTGGACGTGGAGCGCGTCGCGAGTGGTGTATGCAGAGTTCTTATATAATATGGGCGGGGCTGGGGGTGTATGGGCGGAGCTGGGGCGGAGGAGGGGGCCTTGGGGGCGGAGGCAGCGTGCAGGAGAGTGAGTGGCCAGCCATGACGCGTGTCAAAATTGGCTCACATTCACATTCGGAAACACATTCGCAGACTATTTGGATTGTCCTTCAAAATTGATACTCATAGATCACAACCTAGTTAGTGATCATTCTGGTAAAATCCTTAGAGTCGCACATTTAAAATAAAAGGAGTTAGAGCAGGTAAGATAGGTTTAAGGTCAAACAGCGGACTATTCTTATTTGCATTCAAATTGGCACACAGTAGCGCATGACCTTCCTATCACGCTCAATAAATCTTCGCACATTCAAAAATCTAAGGAATAAGAGCAGGTCAGCTAGGTTAAGGTCAAACAGTTGACTATTCTGATTTGCATGCAAATTGGCACACTGGTAAAACATAACCTTCCTATCACGCTCATACAATCTTAGAGTCGCACATTTAAAATCAAAGGAGTTAGAGCAGGTAAGATAGGTTTAAGGTCAAACAGCGGACTATTCTTATTTGCATTCAAATTGGTTACACAGGTAGCGCATGACCTTCTATCACGCTCATAAAATCTTCGCACATTCAAAATCTAAGGAATTAGAGCAGGTCAGCTAGGTTTAAAGTCAAACAGTTGACTATTCTGATTTGCATGCAAATTGGGCACACTGGTAAAACATAACCTTCCTATCACGCTCATACAATCTTAGAGTCGCACATTTAAAATCAAAGGATTTAGAGCAGGTCATAGGTTTAAGGTCAAACAGCGGACTATTCTGATTTGCATGAAAATTGGCACACTGGTTAAAACATGACATCCTTAGCATGCTCATACAATCTTAGAGTTTCACATTCAGAATTAAAGAATTTAGAGCAGGTCATAGGTTTAAGGTCAAACAGCAGACTATTTCGATTTACATGACAATTAGCACACAGGTAGAGCATGACATCCTTATCACGCTGATAAAATCTTAGAGCGGCCCAGACTTAAAATCAAAGGAGTTAGAGCAGGTCAGATAAGTTTAAAGGAAATAGTTCACCTTCGGAATTTTTTTCAGAACACGATTTTATTATATTTGTTTAATACAGTTTCTTTTTTTCTGTTTAAAAATGGTCCCACATCGCGCCAATTCAGGACAGAAGGTTGTAAATTATTGATTTTATATGGTGTGCGTTATTGGTCTGCGCATGCTCCATGGCTAGTGCTGGCACTTTCAGACGGTACGGTACATCACATATGCGCCGTATTCCTTCGCCAAAAAGTCAAATATCTTCGGCTGGAGAGTCTTTTCAGCCAAGAAAAGGTTCCAGATAAGGATTTCTCAACACGGGCTACAAAACTGCTATTTCAGTTAAAAACCCATGTTGAAGGTGAACTATTTCCTTTAAAGGAAATAGTTCACCTTCAAACATGGGATTTTGAACTGAAATAGCAGTTTTGTAACCCGTGTTGAGAAATCCTTATCTGCAACTTTTCTTGGCTGAAAAGACTCTCCAGCCGAAAATATTTGACTTTTTGGCGAAGGAATGCGGCGCATATATGATATACCGTACCGTCTGAGAGTGCCAGCACTGGTCTGAGCATGCGCAGACCAATAACGCACACCATAACATTAATAATGTACGACCTTCTGTCCTGAATTGGCGCGATGTAGGACCATTTTTGAAGAGAAAAAAAGAAACTGTATTAAAAAATATAATAAAATCGTGTTCTGAAAATTTTCCGAAGGTGAACTATTTCCTTTAAAGGAAATAGTTCACCTTCAACATGGGGTTTTGAACTGAAATAGCAGATTTGTAGCCCGTGTTGAGAATCCTTATCTGCAACTTTTCTTGGCTGAAAAGACTCTCCAGCCGAAGATATTTGACTTTTTGACGAAGGAATGTGGCGCATATATGATGTACCGTACCGTCTGAAAGTGCCAGCACTGCCAGGGAGCAGCATGCGCAGACCAATAACGCACACCATAAAATTAATAATTTACGACCTTATGTCCTGAATTGGCGCGATGTAGGACCATTTTTGAAAAGAAAAAAGAAACTGTATTGCAAAATATAATAAAATCGTTGTTCTGAAAAATGTTCCGAAGGTGAACTATTTCCTTTAAGGTCAAACAGCGAACTATTCCGATTTCCATGAAAATTGGCACACTGGTAGAGCATGACCTCCTTATCACGCTCATAAAATATTAGAGTCGCACATTTAAAATCAAAGGATTTAGAGCAGGTCATAGGTTTAAGGTCAAATAGCGAACTATTCGGATTTGCATAAAAAATTGGCAATCTTTATAACGCTCATTAAATCTTAGAGTCCAACATTCAAAATCAAAGGATTTAGAGCAGGTTAGATAGGTTTAACGTCAAACAGCGGACTATTCCGATGTGCATGAAAATTGGCACACTGATAGAGCATGACCTTATCACGTTCATACAATTTTAGAGTCGCACATTTACAATCAAAGGATTTAGAGCAGGTCGAATAGGGTTACTTTTTATTTTGAATGTGAGACTCTAATATTTTATAATCGTGGTAAGGAAGTTATGCTCTACCAGTGTGCCAATTTTCATGCACATCGGAATAGTCCACTGTTTGACTTTAAACCTATCTCACCTGCTCTAACTCCTTTTATTTTGAGTGTGCGACTCTAAGATTTTATGAGCGTAATAAGGAGGTCATGCTGTACCAGTGTGTCAATTTTCATGCAAATCCGAATAGTCCGAATGTGTTGCCGAATGTGAATGTGAGACAATTTTCATGCAAATCCCAATAGTCCGCTGTTTGACCTTAAACCTATGACCTGATCTAAATCCTGTGATGTTGAATGTGCGACTCTAAGATTTAATGAGCGTGATAAGGAGGTCATGCTCTACAAATGTACCAATTTTCATGCAAATCGCAATAGTCCGCTGTTTAACTTTACCCCTCGCCCAGTTAGGGGGTGGATGCCATCCCCCCTCGATTTTTCTGGAATAACTCGCGTAGTTTCCAACCGATTGCGATGCAACTTTCAGTACCCTATTTTTGACAAATTCCCCACATACTCGGAAAATTTTGAACTTCTAACCCACATGACCCGTGTTCTATGACCTGTTTCTCAAGGTCATGTCCGGCGCAACTGGCGTCCCGCAGTATCGATGCTTGTAACTTCTGTAGTTTTCGAGTGTTTGTTGTTCAGAAGCATATGCACAGGTGTGCCCATGTGACAGTTGTGGTTTCCACTGAGACTGTGACCTCGATTGACCTTTTCAGAGGTCAACTGAGGTCATTGACCTCCGATGACATCCGATGACTTTTTTGGGCTTCTGGCGGTTTCTAGGATATTTTGTGACGCTGATTTCAAATTTGGGATCCATTTTACATAATTATATGTTCCAGTGGGGTCATGCGCTTGCACAGGTCAACCGAGGTTATTGACCTCAGATGACCTGAAATGACTTTTTTTGTGGAATTTCGCAGTTTTTAGGACATTTTCTGACGCTGATTACGAATTTGGCACCCATTAAGCATTTTGATATGCTCATTCACGATTCTAGCTCGATAAAATTCAATTTATACGCATTTTCAATTTGGCTGACATTTGGGTCATTGACATGACCTCAGAGGTCACCTAATAATCCAAGACCTTCAAATCGGGTATCAGCGGCTTCCTCTCATCACAAGCAACACGCTCGTCTTTTAATCGAAGCTCTAGCTCAATTAGGGGCGAAACGCTAAAGAGGGTCGTACCAGCCCCCCCCCCCCCCCTACCCGAACACGTAGTGATTTTGCCCTACCCGGGCGAGGGTTAAACCTATCTGACCTGCTCTAAATCCTTTGATTTTGAATGTGCGACTCTAAGATTGTATGAGCGTAATAAGGAGGTCGTGCTGTACTAGTGTGCCAATTTTCATGCAAATCCGAATAGACCGAATGTGTTGCCGTATGTGAATGTGAGACAATTTTCATGCAAATCCCAATAGTCCGCTGTTTGACCTTAAACCTATGACCTGATCTAAATCCTGTGATGTTGAATGTGCGACTCTAAGAATAAATGAGCGTGATAAGGAGGTCATGCTCTACCAATGTGCAATTTTCATGCAAATCGCAATAGTCAGCTCTTTGACCTGCTCTAAATCCTTTGATTTCGAATGTGCGACTCTAAGATTGTATTAGCGTGATAAGGAGGTCATGCGCAACCAATGTGCCAATGACCATGCAAATCGGAATAGTCCGCTGTTTGACTTTAAACCTGTCTGACCTGCTCTGAATCCTTTCATTTTGAATGTTAAATACTCAGATTTTATGAGCATGATAAAAATGTCATGCGCTACGAATACGCCGATTTGCATGCAAATCAGAATAGTCCGCTGTTTGACTTTAAACCTATCTGACCTGCTATAAATCCTTTAATTTTGCATGTGCGACTCTAAAATTGTATGAGCGCAATGAAAGGGTCATGTTTTACCAGTGTGCCAATTTTCTTGCAAACCCAAATAGTCCGCTGTTTGACCTTAAACCTATGACCTGCTCTAAGTCTTTTGATTTTAAATGTGCAACTCTAAGATTGTATGAGCGTGGTAAGGAGGTCATGTGCTACCAATGTGCCAATGTTCATACAAATCAGAATAGTCCGCCGTTTGACTTTAAACCTATCTGACCTGCTATAAATCCTTTAATTTTGAATGTGTGACTCTAAGATTGTATGTGCGTAATAAGGAGGGCATGCTCTATCAATGCGCCCATTTTCATGCAAATCCGAATAGTCTGCGAATTTGTTGCCGAATGTGAATGTGAGCCGATTTTCATGCAAATCCGAATAGTCCGCTGTTTGACCTTAAACCTATGACCTTGTCTAAATCGTTAAAAAAACCTGTCCTACATCGTAAAAAAGCGCATGCATTGCATTGACCTATAATATAACTAGACAGCCGACTGCCGTACGGCCGGCGGCTCGCTGCCCGTTCCCGCCGGGCGACACTAGCGCCATCTACACCGAGGCAAAAGCGTCCGACCGCCCATTACTCCCCCCATGTTAAATTCGCTAAAAATAAGGCCTAAAATAAAACAAATGAGCCGATCCTTGACATTTTAAATGGTTTCGTTGGATGCAATGGGGTTTTAGGCGAAGAATGCTGGCAAAATTATTGCTTCGAAAAAATATCCAAGAAGGAATTATCTGACAAACGAAAGCGTGCAGACCGCAAAACAGTCAAACCGGGTCGAACGGCCCCGCCTATTTCCGAAGTGTATATTGTAAATATGCATGCCATGCCCGCCAGCTTTTGGAGAAGCTCATATCTCTGCAACCGCACGTCCGATTGACAAGCGGACTTCTTTGCTGAGTAGCCCCATCCACCCTACCCTGTTTGAGACCAGTGCCGACTCACGCGAGCGACTACCACTGCGCGTGGCGCGTGAGGGGTGTGCAAAGTGTTTTGGAACAAAATACTTTGCACACACCTCACGCGGCACGCGCCAGTGGCGGATCCAGAGGGGGGGCAGGGGCCATGCCCCCCCCCCCCCCCCCTTGAGCCTCGAATGAGGTGCACTCTGGCCGCCTGAGGGGGTCCTCTGGCCGCCTGAGGGGGCCCTTTGGCCGCCTGAGGGGTACTCTGTCCGCCTGAGGGGGTCCTCTGGCCGCCTGAGGGGGCCCTCTGGCCGCCTGAGGGGGCTCTCTGGCCGCCTGAGGGGGCACTCTGGCCGCCTGAGGGGGCACTCTAGCCACCTGAGGGGGCACTCTAGCCGCCTGAGGGGGCACTCTGACAGCCTGAGGGGGATCTCTGACCGCCGGAGGGGGCACTCCGGCCGCCTGAGGTCGCCCTGAGGGAGTCGGGATTCGCATCCATAGGCGGTGAAACGGGGGGGGGGCACCGGGCACCGTTCCCCCTTGCATCCAGGAGGGGGAGGCGGGGCACCAATGCCCTGGTGCCCCCATCAAATTACTTAAAACTCACCTATTTTATGCGAAATGGTGCGAAATTTAGAGACAAAAAACATATTACATACGTGCGTTCTGATAAATCCTCGATGTTAGGATGTTCGTATCAGTGCAATGGAATAATTGAAAGGATCAGCTGACAATATTTGTACTTTTCTTGAGGGAAGTTGACAGGAATTTAAATGCAATTTCGATAGCAGAAAGGGGCATATTATGGCGTTAATGTGCCCTATGTGTTGTTTACGCACGCTTTGTGCTTGCTGAAAGGAGGCAGATAGTTTTACGACATGAACGTTTTTTGTGCGCATGCTTTTAGTCACTTCGACCGAATAGCTGCAAGGAAGTTTCTGAAAACCATGACTACGGTCGTTCCGGTCATACGCATATTTCCCCCCTAGTTAATAAAGGGAGTGTGCCTACTCAAATCGCTTAGTTGGGGTTATTGACACTGGTCTATAGAAAACAATTTTCTGAATTGAACCAATACTTCATTTCTCCAGATTCACCCTAGTTGCTGAGATATTCAAAGACTCCAGGAATTTGCTTGGGAGCAAAACGTTATCGGGTAGACTCCAGAGGGCTTCCGCTACTAGAAGCACTGCAACTATCGATTAAACTGCTAGCATATTGTTAGCGCCGGCCAATAGCAATTCAACAAAGCAGCTCGTGCACGCTGATAGCAGCAGCCGAACAGAAACTGGACGGCCATCATGTTTTCCGATGATGGCCATTTCGATGATGGCCGTTGGCCATTTTTTGAAGAAGATATCAATTTAGAGCTACGAAACTTTCATATAATAAAGTTCACTAGTGGCAAGAACGTGCTGTGCAAAACTCGTCTTTCTATCTTGCATGATGTGACCGTAATTGTATTGTCTTATGTGCGCCGTTTTACATAACATCACCATAGTGGCGATCGCTTTATAGATATCGAAACAAAAATAAACAAAAAACAATATAAGTGAAAATTAAACTAAAGGGGCTCCGGATGTGAATTTCATCATATACAACAATCAAACCAACAGCTACTTACCGTATGAAAAATATTTTTGACATTCCAAAACAGTAGGCACACTCCCTTTAAAGGAAATAGTTCACCTTCAACATTAGTTTTAAACTGAGATAGCTGTTTTGTAGCCCATGTTGGGAACCCCCTATCTGCAAGTTTCCTTGACTGAAAAAGACTCTCCAGCCGAAGATATTTGACTTTTTGGCGAAGGAATTCGGCGCATATATGATATACCGTACCGTCTGAAAGTGCCAGCACTGCCATGGAGCATGCGCAGACCAATAACGCACACCATAACATTAATGATTTACGACCTTCTGTCCTGAATTGGCGCGATGTAGGACCATTTTTGAAAATAAAAAAAGAAACTGTATTCAAAAATAGAATAAAATCGTGTTCTGAAGAAAAAAATCCGAAGGTGAACTATTTCCTTTAAGGTTTTGACTCTATTACGATCATGGGTCGACGGAAAATTTGCGTACGATTGTGACTACATCCCACTAAACATGCCCAATTTCGCAGTTTTGACTGCAAGCGCGCAGATCAAACCGGCACCGGCAACTAAACCGGCATTGACTGGAGTCTCAGCAGAACGCCATTGACTGGGGGGGGGGGGGGGGGAGTAAACGGGCGGCAATCGAAAGCTCTCAATGAGATGAGACTAAAGCATTGCAATTGAATACTGATATAATCTGACACAGCACCAAGCCCCCCACAGCGTATCTTGCCTCAGGTTTTACACGCAGCCACCACGCACGCGCGAGTTCACGTCGTGAGCGCGCCACGGTAAAGAGGCAAAAAGGTGAAGTCACGTGACTATTTTAAAGTTGAGGCTCCGACACACCTCCACTTCAGCACCACTTATCAGCTGAAAAACTGAAGAACATGTCTTACTTTTGCATTCAATAGATAGCCTGTCTTATTCTGAATACAAAATTGTATTAAAATATCCAATATCTTGCACAGAAATACCTAAGATGTCCTTAGTTCCAAGACACTACAAACTTCGTCGTAGGGTTAGTGTTAACTTTAGAAGAAGAACAGATTTGCCTCGCTAGTGAATTGCTGTCGGGAACGGCCTGAGCGCAACGTACATCAAGTTTCATGAAATTCATATTCATATTCAAATGACACATTCACCAGAACCCACCAAATTCAATGAAACTATGCAAACAAATAGAGAAAAACATGCTCTTTCAGAATATATAGGTCACTATTCATGACACTCAAAGGTTATCGAGTAAGAGCCCCTAAAACCTGAAAAATTACCCCCTCTCCCATGTTAACCTGCAGTCATTCAGGAGCCAATAAGTAAAAAAGAAACGCACAAATTGACCTGAGACTTTGCATCCTCATAAAGAAAGGTTGTCCGCAGATTTCCAGAAAGTGACAATACGTGACACTCAAAAATACACCCCTCAGAGGCCGTCAAGTTTTCCACTTATTTTCAATCATTCACATTCACCAAATTGGTGGAACACGCCAATTTAAACGAAACTTATGGATATTGTACAACACCACGCGGTACATCTGAAAATCATAGTGCCTAGTCATGACATTTCCAAATTTGACCTCCAGAGCCCCTCAAAGCTAAAAAATGACCCCCTTTCCCATGTTAACATGCAGTCATTCAGAAGACAATAAGTGAAAAAGAAACGCACATATTAGCTAGCGACTTTGCATTCTCATACAGAAAGGTTGTCCGCAGATTTCCAGAAAGTCTCAATACGTGACACTAAAAAATATAGCCCACAAAGGCCGTCAAGTTTTCCACTTATTTTCAATCATTCACATTCAGCAAATTGGGGAACACGCCGATTTAAACGAAACTTACAGACATTGTACAACAACACGCGGTGCGTTTGAAAATCATAGTCCCTACTCATGACATTTCCAAATTTGACCTTCAGAGCCCCTCAAACCTGAAAAATGACCCCCTCTCCCATGTTAACATGCAGTCATTCAGAAGACAATAAGTAAAAAAGAAACGCACATATTAGCTAGCAACGTTGCATCCTCATACACAAAGGTAGTCCGCAGATTTCCAGAAAGTGTCATTACGTGACACTGAAAAATACAGCTCACAGAGGCCGTCAAGTTTTCCACTTATTTGCAATCATTCACAGTCAGCAAATTGGTGGAACACGCCGATTTAAACGAAACTTACGGACATTGTACAACACTACGTGGTGCATCTGAAAATCATAGTGCCTATTCATGACATTTCCAAATTTGACCTCCAGAGCCCCTCAAACCTAAAAAAATGACCCCATCTCCCATGTTAACATGCAGTCATTCAGAAGACAATAAGTAAAAAAGAAACGCACATATTAGCTAGCGACTTTGCATCCTCACACATAAAGGTTGTCCGCATATACCCAGAAAGTGTCAATACGTGACACTCAAACATATTTTCCCCAGAGACTCTCAGACATTCAACTTCCTTTCATTATCGATATGCAAAACTACACAACTTCATTTCATTATCGATATGAAAAAATACACATTCACATTCGCCGAATTGGTAGAACACGCCGATTTAAACAAAACTTACGGACATTGTACAACACCACGTGTTGCATCTGAAAATCATAGCGCCTATTCATGACATTTCCAAATTTGGCGTCCAGAGCCACTCAAAGCTAAAAAAAATACCTCCTATCCCATGTTAACATGCAGTCATACAGAAGACAATAAGTGAAAAAGAAACGCATAAATTAGCTAGAGACTTAGGATCCTCATACATAAAGGATGTCCGCAGATTTCCAGAAAGTGTCAATACGTGACACTCAAACGCATTTTCCCCAGAGGCTGTCAGACATTCAGCGTCCTTGCATTATCGATATGAAAAACAACAAAACTTCATTTCGTTATCGATATGAAAAACTACACATTCACATTCGCCGAATTGGTGGAACACGCCGATTTAAACGAAACTTACGGACATTGTACAACACCACGCGGTGCATCTGAAAATGATAGTGCCTATTCATGACATTTCCAAATTTGACCTCCAGAGCCCCTTAAACCTAAAAAAATGACCCCCTCTCCCATGTTAACATGCAGTCATTCAGAAGACAATAAGTGAAAAAGAAACGTACACATTGGCTAGAGACTTTGCATCCTCATACAGAAAGGTGGTCCGCAGATTTCCTGAAAGTGTCAATACGTGACACTGAAACGTATTTTCCCCAGAGGCTGTCAGACATTGAACTTCCTTTCATTATCAATATGCAAAACTACACAACTTCATTTCATTATCGATATGAAAAATACACATTCACATTCGCCGAATTGGTAGAACAAGCCGATTTAAACAAAACTTGCGGACATTGTACAACACCACGTGGTGCATCTGAAAATCATAGTGCCTATTCATGACATTTTCAAATTTGACCTCCAGAGCCCCTCAAACCTAAAAAATGACCCCCTCTCCCATGTTAACATGCAGTCATTCAGAAGACAATAAGTGAAAAAGAATCGCACATATTGCTTAGCAACTTGGCATCCTCATACAGAAAGGTAGTCCGCAGATTTCCAGAAAGTGTCAATACGTGACACTCAAACATATTTTCCCCAGAGACTGTCAGACATTCAACGTCCTTTCATTATCGATATGCAAAACTACACAACTTCATTTCATTATCGATATGGAAAAATACACATTCACATTCGCCGAATTGGTGGAACACGCCGATTTAAACCAAACTTACAGACATTGTACAACACTACGCGGTGCATCTGAAAATCATAGTGCCTATTCATGACATTTCCAAATTTGACCTCCAGAGCACCTCAAACTTAAAAAATGACCCCATCTCCAATGTTAACATGCAGTTATTCAGAAGACAATAAGTGATAAAGAAACGCACATATTACTTAGTAACTGTGCATCCTCATACATAAAGGATGTCCGCAGATTTCCAGAAAGTGTCAATACGTGACACTCAAAAGTATTTTCCCCAGAGGCTGTCAGACATTCAGCGTCCTTGCATTATCGATATGCAAAACTACACAACTTCATTTCATTATCGTTATGGAAAAATACACACTCACAATCGCCGAATTGGTGGAACACGCCGATTTAAACGAAACTTACGGACATTGTACAGCACCACGCGGTACATCTGAAAATCATAGTGCCTATTCATGACATTTCCAAATTTAACCTCCAGAGCCCCTCAAACCTAAAAAATGACCCCCTCTCCTATGTTAACATACAGTCATTCAGAAGACAATAAGTGAAAAAGAAACGCATATATTACCTAGCCACTTTCCATCCTCATACAGAAAGGTTGTCCGCAGATTTCCAGAAAGTGTCAATACGTGACACTCGAACATATTTTCCCCAGAGACTGTCAGACATTCAACGTCCTTTCATTATCGATATGCAAAACTACACACTTCATTTCATTATCGATATGGAAAAATACACATTCACATTCGCCGAATTGGTGGAACACGCCGATTGAAACTAAACTTACGGACATTGTACAATACCACGCGGTGCAGCTGAAAATCATAGTGCCTATTCATGATATTTCCAAATTTGACCTCCAGAGCCCCTCAAACCTAAAAAATGACACCCTCTCCCATGTTAACATGCAGTCATTCAGAAGACAATAAGTGAAAAATAAACGCACATATTACTTAGCAACTTTGCATCCTCATATAGAAAGGTAGTCCGCAGATTTCCAGAAAGTGTCAATACGTGACACTCAAAAATACAGCCCTCAGAGGCCATCAAGTTTTCCACTTATTTGCAATAATTCACATTCACCAAATTGGTGGAACACGCCGATTTAAACAAAACTTACCGAAAATGTACAACATCACGTGGTGCATCTGAAAATCTTAGTGCCTATTCATGACATTTCCAAATTTGACCTCCAGAGCCCCTCAAACCTGAAAAATGACCCCCTCTCCCATGTTAACATGCAGTCATTCAGAAGACAATAAGCAAAAAAGAAACGCACATATTAGCTAGCAACTTTGCATCCTCATACACAAAGGTAGTCCGCAGATTTCCAGAAAGTGTCATTACGTGACATTCAAACGTATTTTCCCCAAAGGCTGTCAGACGTTCAACTTCCTTTCATTATCGATATGCAAAACTACACAACTTCATTTCATTATCGATATGAAAAATACACATTCACATTCGCCGAATTGGTGGAACACGCCGATTTAAACGAAACTTACGGACATTGTACAACACAACGCGGTGCAGCTGAAAATGATAGTGCCTATGCATGACATTTCCCAATTTGACCTCCAGAGCCCCTCAAAGCTAAAAAATTACCCCCTATCCCATGTTAACATGCAGTCATTCAGAAGACAATAAGTGAAATCCTTCGCCTCTCCCTCGCCTCTCCCTCGCCTCTCCCTCGCCTCTCCCTCGTCTCTCCCTCGCCTCTCCCTCGTCTCTCCCTCGCCTCTCCCTCGTCTCTCCCTCGTCTCTCCCTCGTCTCTCCCTCGTCTCTCCCTCGTCTCTCCCTCGTCTCTCCCTCGCCTCTCCCTCGTCTCTCCCTCGCATCTCCCTCGTCTCTCCCTTGTCTCTCCCTCGTCTCTCCCTCGTCTCTCCCTCGTCTCTCCCTCGTCTCTCCCCGTCTCTCTATATCTCTGTCTCTCTGTCTCTCTGTCTCTCTGTCTCTCTGTCTCTCTGTCTCTCTGTCTCTTTGTCTCTCTGTCTCCCTGTCTCTCTATCTCTGTCTCTGTCTCTCTGTATCTCTGTCTATATATCTCTCGGTCTCTCTATCTCTCTATCTCTCTATCTCTCTGTCTCTCTGTCTCTCTGTCTCTATGTCTCTCTGGCAGTATATGTTTGTGTTCTCTTTCTAGGTCTGCGGCTCTGTCTGTGTCTCTGTCCCGCTCTTGCTCCTTCCCCTGCTGCGGCAAGGGTTGGGGCTTTGTTTGTAGCTAAAGTAAAATGCAAACAAAGAGTATCGCCTAAATATCACATTGTTTTGTTCAGCCAGTCTCTGATGTTACGATACTGACCCTTCACGTTTGTTGAAAACGTCTCGTCAAACCGATGCCGAAAAAATCATACTGGTAAAGTATTTTGGTTGTAGCTAGAGCTACATTAAAATGTGAAGCAACACAAATGTGGCCAACATAATAAAAGCGATGCACACCACCTGGTGACGTCACCTGTGCCTCTCTCTGTGTCGCCGGCAGGACGTCGACCCAACGACGCGGCTCTCTGCGTTTAGCGGCTCCGCTACCATGCGGCACCCCCGTACAACGCCTCTCTCATCTAAGAAGAAGTTTAAGGCAAGAACGCTGGGATATTCAGCGCCAAAACTTCTCTAGCCTGGTGGCGGTGGCGGTGGCGGTGGCGATGGCGATGGCGATGGCGATGGCGATGGCGATGGCGATGGCGATGGCGATGGCGGTGGCGGTGGTGGTGGTGGTGGTGGTGGTGGTGGCGGTAGTAGCAGCGGAGGCGGTGGGGTGACGGTGAACGGTGCTGGTATGCCGCCTCTGCCGAATCGGAATCTGCCAGACCGATTGGATCACCACGCAGAGCTCGGGGTCGGCATGGCGCCCTTGACAGACTGGATATTGGACATTTTCCCGGCACGCGCCCGATCTCGCAGAAGCGGGCGAACTGTACATAGAGAGGGCCGGGGCGGCGGCTGACGTCCCTCCAGCGTGAGCACATGTGCCTGTGTATGCGTACGTGTGCATGCACGCGTGTAGGGATCCGGCGGAGCACGTCGGAGACCGGTGGTGTAGTATTATGTAGATGCGGAAGCGCTTGACATGTACGTCTGGAAGCGCGTAGTAAAGGAGTTATATACCGGATTTCCAGTGATCTGAATACATCATTACACATACTCATGGGTGGAACTTTAATGTAAATTGGGGTTGTAGCTACAACCCCAATAATTTGGGAATTTAACATTACGCCTATGACGCGATGTGTTACAAATGGGTTCTTAACAACTAAGTGCAACCCCAATGATTTTCAAAGAGTTACGTCTCTGCACATTCTTCCAAAATGTGTTTTAATAATGCTGGAATAAGTGCATAACTCATCAGATTTAAAAAGAAGTGGAAAGATAGACATCAAATGGGTACTGTATTTTCAACGTCACATTTTGACACTATCTGGAAATCTGCGGACAACCTTTATGTATCAGGATGCACAGTCTCTAGCTAATTTGTGCGTTTCTTTTTCACTTATTGTCTTCTGAATGACTGCATGTTAACATGTGATAGGGGGTCATTTTTTAGGTTTGAGGGGCTCTGGAGGTCAAATTGGGAAATGTTATGAATAGGCACTATCATTTTCAGCTGCACCGCGTTGTGTTGTACAATATCTGTAAGTTTGGTTTAAATCGGCGTGTTCCACCAATTCGGCGAATGTGAATGTGTATTTTTCCATATCGATAATGAAAGGAAGTTGTGTAGTTTTGCATATCGATAATGAAAGGAAGTTGAACGTCTGACAGCCTTTGGGGAAAATACGTTTGAATGTCACGTAATGACACTTTCTGAAAAACTGCGGACTACCTTTGTGTATGAGGATGCAAAGTTGCTAGCTAATATGTGCGTTTCTTTTTTACTTATTGTCTTCTGAATGACTGCATGTTAACATGGGAGAGGGGATCATTTTTCAGGTTTGAGGGGCTCTGGAGGTCAAATTTGGAAATGTCATGAATAGGAACTATGATTTTCAGATGCACCACGTGATGTTGTACATTTTCGGTAAGTTTTGTTTAAATCGGCGTGTTCCACCAATTTGGTGAATGTGAATTATTGCAAATAAGTGGAAAACTTTACGGCCTCTGAGGGCTGTATTTTTTAGTGTCACGTATTGACACTTTCTGGAAATCTGCGGACTACCTTTCTGTATGAGGATGCAAAGTTGCTAAGTAATATGTGCGTGTTTTTTCACTTATTGTCTTCTGCATGACTGCATGTTAACATGGGAGAGGGTGTCATTTTTTAAGTTTGAGGGGCTCTGGAGGTCAAATTTGGAAATGTCATGAATAAGCACTATGATTTTAAGATGCACCACGTGGTGTTGTACAATTTCGGTAAGTTTTGTTTAAATCGGCGTGTTCCACCAATTTGCTGAATGTGAATGATTTAAAATAAGTGGAAAACTTGACGGCCTCTGAGGGCTGTATTTTTGAGTGTCACGTATTGACACTTTCTGGAAATCTGCGGACAATCTTTCTGTATGAGGATGCACAGTTACTAAGTAATATGTGCGTTTCTTTTTCACTTATTATCTTCTGAATGACTGCATGTTAACATGGGAGAGGGGGTCATTTTTTAGGTTTGAGGGGCTCTGGAGGTCAAATTTGGAAATGTCATGAATAGGCACTATGATTTTCAGATGAACCGCGTGGTGTTGTACAATGTTCGTAAGTTTCGTTTAAATCGGCGTGTTCCACCAATTCGGCGAAGGTGAATGTGTATTTTTCCATATCGATAATGGAATGAAGTTGTGTAGTTTTGCATATCGATAATGAAAGGACGTTGAATGTCTGACAGTCTGTGGGGAAAATATGTTTGAGTGTCACGTATTGACACTTTCTGGAAATCTGCGGACAACCTTTCTGTATGAGGATGGAAAGTGGCTAGGTAATATCTGCGTTTCTTTTTCACTTATTGTCTTCTGAATGACTGGATGTTAAAATGTGATAGGGGGTCATTTTTTTAGCTTTGAGGGGCTCTGGAGGTCAAATTTGGAAATGTCATGAATAGGCACTATGATTTTCAGATGCACCGCGTAGTGTTGTACAATGTCTGTAAGTTCGGTTTAAATCGGCGTGTTCCACCAATTCGGCGAATGTGAATGTGTATTTTTCCATATCGCTAATGAAATGAAGTTGTTTAGTTTTGCATATCGATAATGAAAGGACGTTGAATGTCTGACAGTCTCTGGGGAAAATATGTTTGAGTGTCACGTATTGACACTTTCTGGAAATCTGCGGACATCCTTTATGTATGAGGATCCTAAGTCTCTAGCCAATTTGTGCGTTTCTTTTTCACTTATTGTCTTCTGAATGACTGCATGTTAACATGGGAGAGGGGGTCATTTTTTAGGTTTGAGGGGCTCTGGAGGTTAAATTTGGAAAGGTTATGAATAGGCACTATCATTTTCAGCTGCACCGCGTTGTGTTGTACAATGTCCGTAAGTTTTGTCTAAATCGGCGTGTTCCACCAATTCGGCGAATGTGAATGTGTATTTTTCCATATCGATAATGAAATGAAGTTGTGTAGTTTTGCATATCGATAATGAAAGGACGTTGAATGTCTGACAGTCTCTGGGGAAAATATGTTTGAGTGTCACGTATTAACACTTTCTGGAAATCTGCGGACAACCTTTCTGTATGAGGATGCCAGGTCTCTAGCTAATTTGTGCGTTTCTTTTTCACTTATTGTCTTCTGTATGACTGCATGTTAACATGGGATAGGGGGTAATTTTTTAGCTTTGAGGGGCTCTGGAGGTCAAATTTTGAAATGTCATGAATAGGCACTATGATTTTCAGATGCACCACGTGGTGTTGTACAATGTCCGCAAGTTTTGTTTAAATCGGCGTGTTCTACCAATTCGGCGAATGTGAATGTGTATTTTTCATATCGATAATGAAATGAATTTGTGTAGTTTTGCATATCGATAATGAAAGGAAGCTCAATGTCTGACAGCCTCTGGGGAAAATACGTTTGAGTGTCACGTATTGACACTTTCTGGAAATCTGCGGACCACCTTTCTGTATGAGGATGCAAAGTCTCTAGCCAATTTGTGCGTTTGTTTTTCACTTATTTTCTTCTGAATGACTGCATGTTAACATGGGAGAGGGGGTCATTTTTTAGGTTTGAGGGGCTCTGGAGGTCAAATTTGGAAATGTCATGAATAGGCACTATGATTTTCAGATTCACCGCGTGGTGTTGTACAATGTCCGTAAGTTTCGTTTAAATCGGCGTGTTCCACCAATTCGGCGAATGTGAATGTGTAGTTTTTCATATCGATAACGAAATGAAGTTTTGTTGTTTTTCATATCGATAATGCAAGGACGCTGAATGTCTGACAGCCTCTGGGGAAAATGCGTTTGAGTGTCACGTATTGACACTTTCTGGAAATCTGCAGACATCCTTTATGTATGAGGATCCTAAGTCTCTAGCTAATTTGTGCGTTTCTTTTTCACTTATTGTCTTCTGTATGACTGCATGTTAACATGGGATAGGGGGTATTTTTTTTTAGCTTTGAGTGGCTGTGGACGCCAAATTTGGAAATGTCATGAATAGGCACTATGATTTTAAGATGCAACACGTGGTGTTGTACAATGTCCGTAAGTTTTGTTTAAATCGGCGTGTTCTACCAATTCGGCGAATGTGAATGTGTATTTTTTCATATCGATAATGAAATGAAGTTGTGTAGTTTTGCATATCGATAATGAAAGGAAGTTGAATGTCTGAGAGTCTCTGGGGAAAATATGTTTGAGTGTCACGTATTGACACTTTCTGGGTATATGCGGACAACCTTTATGTGTGAGGATGCAAAGTCGCTAGCTAATATGTGCGTTTCTTTTTTACTTATTGTCTTCTGAATGACTGCATGTTAACATGGGAGATGGGATCATTTTTTAGGTTTGAGGGGCTCTGGAGAGGTCAAATTTGGAAATGTCATGAATAGGCACTATGATTTTCAGATGCACCACGTAGTGTTGTACAATGTCCGTAAGTTTCGTTTAAATCGGCGTGTTCCACCAATTTGCTGACTGTGAATGATTGAAAATAAGTGGAAAACTTGACGGCCTCTGTGGGCTGTATTTGTCAGTGTCACGTAATGACACTTTCTGGAAATCTGCGGACTACCTTTGTGTATGAGGATGCAACGTTGCTAGCTAATATGTGCGTTTCTTTTTTACTTATTGTCTTCTGAATGACTGCATGTTAACATGGGAGAGGGGGTCATTTTTCAGGTTTGAGGGGCTCTGAAGGTCAAATTTAGAAATGTCATGAATAGGCACTATGATTTTCAAACGCACCGCGTGTTGTTGTACAATGTCTGTAAGTTTCGTTTAAATCGGCGTGTTCCCCAATTTGCTGAATGTGAATGATTGAAAATAAGTGGAAAACTTGACGGCCTTTGTGGGCTATATTTTTTAGTGTCACGTATTGAAACTTTCTGGAAATCTGCGGACAACCTTTCTGTATGAGGATGCAAAGTCACTAGCTAATATGTGTGTTTTTTTTTCTTCACTTATTGTCTTCTGAATGACTGCATGTTAACATGGGAGAGGGGGTCATTTTTTAGCTTTGAGGGGCTCTGGAGGTCAAATTTGGAAATGTCATGAATAGGCACTATGATTTTCAGATGTACCGCGTGGTGTTGTACAATATCCATAAGTTTCGTTTAAATTGGCGTGTTCCACCAATTTGGTGAATGTGAATGATTTAAAATATGTGGAAAACTTGACGGCCTCTGAGGGGTGTATTTTTGAGTGTCACGAATTGTCACTTTCTGGAAATCTGCGGACAACCTTTCTTTATGAGGATGCAAAGTCTCGGGTTAATTTGTGCGTTTCTTTTTGACTTATTGGCTCCTGAATGACTGCAGGTTAACATGGGAGAGGGGGTAATTTTTCAGGTTTTAGGGGCTCTTACTCGATAACCTTTGAGTGTCATGAATAGTGACCTATATATTCTGAAAGAGCATGTTTTTCTCTATTTGTTTGCATAGTTTCATTGAATTTGGTGGGTTCTGGTGAATGTGTCATTTGAATGTGAATATGAATATCATGAAACTTGATGTACGTCTGAGCGCAGTAGTCGGCCATCTAGTTATAATAGAGATCAATGATGCATTGATTAGCACGAAATGATACTAAACTGCGCCACGTTTAGTAACAATCCGTACTAAAAACCGTTTCCCCTCTTAGTAGCTATTGGTATTAAAGGGACATTGCCACCTTTCTGAAAGTTGTCAAATATACGCCGGTTGTACCCGAAAATAGGAAGTAAGTGCTGCTGAAAACGATGGTGATATGTTTTTTCTCGAAAACGACACTTAACTTGATAAAAATTAAGTTGTTTAAATTTGGTATGATGACGTCATATTGAGCTCTAGAGAGCTATATAGAAATCCTTTACGCTGCCAAAGTATGGCACATTCTTTCGAGACAATTCTGGCGCTTTGAATACAAAACAAACCAACCATTGAAACGTGTGTGTCTTCGTACACCACCGTCTAACTAAGAGCAGATTTATTCGAAATGTAGTTTGATATTTGAGGCATCTCGATTTCGCTGAAAATTGATACACTGACCATATCCGATACGCTGATCACGAATCCAATGTTTTTGATCTGGGATTGTTTCGTACCTTACGAAATACGGACGGTCATACATACATACGAACAGGGACGTAGGAACTATGTTCAAGTTGGGAGGGGGGGGGGGGGGGGGGGTGGGGTCCGGAGGCATTCTGAAGTCGATTCTTTCCATGCAACGCCCATAGGCGTAATGGTAAAATCCAAAATGTTGGGGGGGGGGGGGGGGGGGGGCTGCCCCCCCCTGTTCCTACGCCTATGCATACGAAGGTCCGCCGTGTATCTCAATTTCGCTGAAAATTTGTGTACAGAGTACAGACCATACAGCATACTTAGGACACTGATCACGAAATCTTCCGTTTGATATTTCGATTTCTATTCTTGATGATTTTATTTCGCAGACAGTGTAATGCTTTCTACATTTATTTTCGTATCGCAGTGCAAGAAACAGTTAACAGTATCATACACGACATTGTGCCCACCCTTGACTAGCCAGATGCAACAACCTGATCAACTATTATCAAACCGAAATGTGCTTCCTTCACGAATAATGCGACAAAATGCATCCTTTGGTTACCAAAACCACACGACAGTGTCCTATTCAGCCTTTACCGAGCAAAATAAAGAAGGTACCGTACAATACAGCCATCCAGATTATTTAAATGAGAACAATCTGCTTCAGGCAAAAACGCAGGTGAAGGGAAGGGAAATAGGCCGGCCGGAAGCGGGCGGCCACCTTGTTGCGCTCGGTCAGCTGGCCAGCTCTGCCTGCCTCCTCCGAGGGACGCTTGGCCGCTGAGCTCGGCTCCGACTCGGACTGGGGCAGACGCTTCTTCACTGCCTGTGGGTAGATGGGCGGTCAGCTCATGGGGGGGGGGGGGCTCGGGTCATGGCACGACCACAACAACATACAGTACAACAACCAGCGTACAACAACCAGGGTCAGACACAGCAGCAGGTCACAGGGGTCAGACACAGCAGCAGGTCACACGGGTCAGACACAGCAACAGGTCACATGGGTCAGACACAGCAGGTCACACAGGTCAGACACAGCGGCATGTCACATGGGTCAGACACAGCAGCAGGTCGCATGGGTCAGACACAGCGGCAGGTCACACTGGTCAGACACAGCAGCAGGTCACACTGGGTAAGACACAGTGGCAGGTCACACAGGGTCAGACACAGTGGTAGGTCACACAGGGTCAGACAGTGGCAGGTCACACAGTGTCAGACAGTGGCAGGTCACACAGGGTCAGACACAGTGGTAGGTCACACAGGGTCAGACACAGTGACAGGTCACACAGGGTCAGACACAGTGGCAGGTCACACAGGGTCAGACACAGTGGCAGGTCACACGGGGTAAGACGCAATGGCAAGTCACAGGGTCAGACACAGTGCCAGGTCACACAGGGTCAGACACAGTGGCAGGTCACACAGGGTCAGATACAGTGGCAGGTCACACAGGGTAAGACGCAATGGCAGGTCACACAGGTTCAGACACAGTGGTAGGTCACACAGGGTCAGACAGTGGCAGGTCACACAGGGTCAGACACAAACACAGTGACAGGTCACACAGGGTCAGCTGATGCAGCGGCATGTCACATGGTGTAAGACACAGGGTAACACACTTTCTGTCAGTGCACCATGTTATGTACAGTATGACGTCACAGCATCACATGGTAACATCAGAAAAACAGAGGCATTGTGCACCAGGACAGCATTTCCATGTCTTCTGATGAAGCCTTTATTATTATAAATAGGTTAGGTTAGGTTGCATTAATACATCGGACAACTTATTATCGCTGTAGGGTTAGGTTTTGTCTACAAGATGGTCTGGGGGTCTGGGGGCAACAGATCCCAGTAGGACTGCAGCGCAGTGAGCGGATTGTTCAAATGTTGGTCCCTGCAACCGTAATTGCTGTAAAGGTTAGGTCAGGTTTGATTATGTTATTATAATTGTTTCCTGACACACCCTGGTTAGGTTTAACGGCTTCTTCAGCAGAAATATGGAAATTTTGCTGTGGTGCACAATGCAGCTGCTTTTATGATGTTACCATATGCTGCCATACTGTGAATTACACGGCGCACTGACAGGTACCTGCCTTAGTCGAAGATTACCTACCTGCATCATTTTTGGTCAAAGAACCTTACATTTCCATAATTTATAATTTTGCTCACTGAACAATGAACATCATCACTAGCAAACATATTGATAGAACACCACTGGTGGATACAGTTGCAGTGGAATACCAGTGGGCATAGCCCTGCCAAATGTGAAGAAAAAAAATGCAGAAAATTGGCATGCTTCAGCATTTATACAATATAAGCAACTTTTATTTGGTGAAATGTGTTTTGAAATCCTCCTCAGGGTAACAGAAAAGTACAATTTCCTCCTTTTATTTTTTTCATGTGTCAAACCCTTCTTTTCAATCTTAAAATAATGGCATGTGGCACATTTTCCCACTCAATGTTGTGCAAAGGTATCTGTCATAGGCGTCTGATTACCCAAATGATTTATCCTAATGCTAAACAAATTACCTTTTGTCTGGCTTATGCTCTTGTGATATTTGAAACGATAATCACAGCATAATTAGTGAATACGTTGATAGGAAAATAGGAATATGTTGGGCCGTTGGCTGTTGGTAAATGGAATAGCATGACGACTCACCTGCACGGATGGAGTTTCCTATTCACATGGTGTGGCCACTGCCCCACCAACTTTGTGTTATGCCCCACCAACTTTTGTTAGATTTGAAGGTTTCCTGGCATTAATATTGCAATTTTTCACCTCAATAATGTAAAACATCCGGCCAATATGGCATTTTGCCCCAACGTTTTCTGGGAAGCTCCACCCATGCTCACCTCTACACCGTAGTAGAAATATTTGATTCGCCACACACAACATAGGGCATTCGATGCATACCTGATTGCTCTTAAATGGAAATTATTGACTTGAAAAGATTAAAACTGGTCAAATGTTGACGGCACGGCGTAACACATCAATCAACAATCAAACATCGCGATTCGCGATCATAGAAAATCAAAGTTTCTTTCTAAACAAGTACACCCGGCCATAACGAGAGCTGACGTCATCGGTACAAAACTCCATATAAGGGTGGGCCTTACTAAGGCCCAAATTTTAAAATCACAATCGAATTTCTCTTAGACCAGATAACTGTGTTTGTTTTCAATGTTACCCCCCTAAGTTTCGCTCTATGGCCACTAACTTAGCTATCTCAACTCAAAACTAGTGTTAAGGTGGGAATGTCCCTTTAAAAACCTTCGAGGACGTGTTGAGGTATTATATTGATGTCAGTTCCTTGATACGTCATACTGCCTACATGACTTAGGCCGAATACTGGGTCGTGATTGGTAGGCAGGCAGAATACTAGGCCATGATTGGTGCTGACAAACGTGCTGAAAAACGTGTTAACACACATCGATCAGGGCCCAAATAATCCTTTGCATATGGTAGCAAATACTAATTACAAATAAGCCTCTGTTGCTACATACAATAACGCAATGGGAATCGTCGTCGGAACATTTTTGCGCTGTGTCGGCATTGCTCGTGTGGGATTCAGATTGTCAAATCAAGCTGTCAAGCTCAAAGTGCCGTGATTACTGGTCAAGCTTGTGTTGGTTTTGCTTGTGCGCGTGGGAAGACTGAGTGGAAAATAAGTATATTATGTGATTTAGGTCATCAAGAAATGCTCTCGTTGTTTAATCTTCATTTGATATGTAACTTGCTTTGAAACACAGGTCTGGGTTGAGGCAGAAGCAATATCTGTCTTATCTATACTAAACCGTTGTATTTTCTATCCTTGGTGTTAACCTACCTGTGAATATTAATTCATCATGAATCCAGATAAGATTAGTTCATTGGAGAGTGCTCGCCAGGAAGAAATTGAGGAGCTGCTTTATACTCTTTCAAATCAGGTAAATCAAGGCTGTTCATGTTATGGTAAAGGTTGAATTGGCAAAATAACAGGGTTTCATGCTTTTAGAGGTGTAATAGTGTTTCGTTGCCTGAGAATCATCTCCGCCTGGCTTACAGCTAATATGGAAATTGCATATGTGTGCTACTGATATCAATATTAAGTTGAAACTTGTTGAAGCTCATTGCTTGCCCATGTATTGTGCAGAGATGAGAGTCAAAGACACTAAGCTTCCCTGTTATTTTAGATGTTACCAAACTTGACTATTTGGTCTCTATGCATTTTTCAAGACACTAGTATGTACCTGTTATGTTATTTAGAATATATCTTGCCTAACAATGTTGGAACACAAAATTTCTGGAGGGTCCTCAGTCTCCTCACCCACCACAATCAGCGACATATCTATGTAATCCAGTGTGTCTACTTGGAAAAATAAGGATTGTCCATGATGTCATTGCAACAAGCAGAACACAATAAAACCCCACCTAACCTTTACAGCAATTACAGTTGCAAGGAAACACATTTAGAATGCTCTGCTCATATTCGCTTGCTGCACTGCAGAACCTAGGGGGTCTGTCAACCCCTAGATCCTGGTTGCAAGGACCCACGTTTAGAACGCTCTGCTCGCATTCATGTTTTGCCTACCAACAGCTGAATCAGTGGCATCATAGCTGGGCCATTGTGAACGCATCTATACTTGTATCAAGGTTAGCCATGAGTCAGCTGGCCTGTAAAAAAGTTTGGCAACGGGCCAGGCGACAGAAGTGGTGAGATATTAATTATTGAAGTTGGAATTAGTTATAGTGCAAAATGTCATTGGGAAGACAGCCATAGTGACTAAATGTGATATTTTCTATCAATTAGTAGGTATATAATAGGGATTAACTAATAACTAAGGCGGGAACGATCACGTCTACCACCAAGATAAGAGATGTGGTGGAATTTTAGGAAAGATGAAGTTTTGTGTGCGTTATTGCAACATTCTGAAGCAGGTGATTGGTTTGTCAAAATTGTATAGCACAAGTGCCACATATGTGTTATTTAGGGTCCAGTCATGTGAATCTGTGATTCAGAACAATCTATAATTTCTTGAAGTTTATGCCAGCAACAACATCATTGGGGCTGTTCCAGCACCCTGAACTGGAAGAGGTTTTCAAACTGCTGGTTGAGGCATGGAGCACGGGAACAGACTGGGGATTTCCAATGTAAAGAGGATGGAGAGCGTGCCACTAATGCACAACAATGCACCAGAACTGTTGTCACTTAACTTTAACTTAACCGCTCACTGAGCGGTGGAGGTTTTGCTCAACTGGTTGAGGTTGAGGCGCTGGAATGACCGGTGGAGAAAATGAAGCCTCAACCTCATCTGGTTGAGGGTGCTGGAACAGCCCCATTGTAACAGTGATTTGTACTAGTGACCTTTACTATCTTTTCTTACATTGTTGGGTTCCCTATAGCTTTGTGTCAGGAAATCCCTAGCATTGCTGGGTGTAACATCAATCAACTGACCTGAGTATGTACAGAATTGCAAACAATCCTGGCCTGATCAGATGAACCAAAGTTACTACTCTCCAGTGAATGGATACAGGTCATTGTGAATACATGTGTTGAGCGACTGTTTCAAGCTTGACAAGTCAGGAGCAGAGACAACCTTGTCAGGCAGCTGATTCCATCTCTGGACACATCACATGGAGAAGTGTTTCCAAACATTAGTTGACACAGAAGGATGAAAAAGCTTTAAAGGGAATGCTTCACCTTTGTATTGGTTTTGAACTGAGATAGCCAATATCTTTGGCCATTATTGAAATGTCTAAATTATTAAGGTCATTTCCCCCAAAATTTATCCGTTTTTAAGCAATTGAATTCCGAATTTTCCACATGGGGTCTATGGTAATGCTGCCGCTGGTTGGCTGACAGCCACTTCAAGATTGTTGGTCCTGGAAGTCAGACGACCTGTATTTATCAAACCTTGGCGAGTACAATGTAAACAACGGCCAATGCTATAGGTTGTGGTTCAAGTTGAAGTTTTGTTAGTTTTTTAAGTCTCCGTTAACTTATGGATTGTTTTTAAAATAAATATTTAGCTATCGCAATACCTCACACTAGTCATAGTGTTATGTGCAGGTTGTTGCTGGATTAGGGCGCATGGCCGTGAGGCTCGGGTGTCCAGCCTTCTGTGCGGGAGAAGACACAGTTCCGCAATGTTTGTATTTAAGTTGCCAGAATTGTCTGCAACGATTGTGCGATATTTTGGCAGCATAATTTGTTTTCTCTATAGCTCTCTATAGCTCAATGACATCATCTCAAATAAAAAAACTTAATTTGTATAAAGTTAAGTAACTTTTCAAGATATAAAAATATCACCATTGTTTTCAGCAGCACTTCATATTTTTACTACAACCAGCGTATATTTGGCAACTTTCAGAAAGGTGAAGCATTCCCTTTCAGCAGTGTCCTCTTGGTCCTGGCGATATTTAGTAGGGTGAACAGATTATCTGGATGGATGCAGGAGTTGTGGTCAGTGTCCTAGCATTGTGTAATTTGGGTGGAAAATGACTCCCTATGGATATTGTTTTTGCACTCTTTTTCCCTGAGTCCTTATTTTGTCACTCACTCCTTATTTTGAAATGTATTGGATAATTGGAATCCTGATGCCGATTTATGGATGTATTGATAGGGACAGCCTGTGGAGGGAAAGACAAGTAAGGATTGACATAGGTAATAACTTTCTGGTGAGCGGGTAATTGGGTATTTATAAAGTCGATGACGTTTTTGGTTGAATTTTCCACTCTTTATGCTTATTTTTAGCCAGAATTTTTAGCCAGAAATGAGAAAGAACAGAAATGTGACGGGGCTTTGCATTTGACACGAGAGTGGTGGATCTGGTGAAAACTAGTCAAATTTAGCCATTTCCTATGGGTTTATATGTACAGTCGGTCTCATAATGATCTTCCTTAGCTCTGGGTCTCCCACGTAGGCAAAACGATAGCTGGCTGAATCCCGCACAGAGGCGGGGCCGGACCGGTTTGACAGCTCGCCCGGTGCCGGGCGATACTTGGCGGAATCTGCACCGCTCCGTCCTGGTCTGACCCACACAGGCCGATCGGGGAATAACAATGCGCATGTGTGGCGAGGCTGTGTGGCGGACCGTGGTTGGAAATATACGCAGACCTAGAATGTCAAGTTAGCGACAATGTCTGTGACGACCAGTTTTAAGAAAACCATAGGTCTGTGAAGCATTGCTAAGTGTGCAATTGATAGAACACTGCACGAGCTATACTTTAAGACGAATATTTGTATCTCAAGTTGACCGATGCCGTCGTCACAGATGTCTCGGAAATGGGATCATTAAGAGACCGACTGTACATTTTAATTTTCCCCACTGACTTACACGAAATCCACCTGAACACCTATATACCAGATCCGAGATAAACGAATTGTAGGTACTTATCGCCTGATACATCCTTTGAGTTTCAAACCGTTTGGTTAATCACCGTCTGTGTCACGACCGCAAACTTTTTTGGAGGTGGGGTCACTTGACTACCTGGTGACTTGATGACCTGACTTGATGACCTGAGGTCAAAAATTGCACACCATGTGGGTAATTGATGCCCAAACAGCTGTGCCAAATTTGGCGGAGCTGTGCGCCGCCGTTTTTCCGCTATTCATGAAAAGCTGGGGGGGGGGGGGAATCAACAGCAGTGCGCGTGTTAATGACAATTCAGCATCCTGATGCTGCCAGCCTAACCTGCTCTGACCTGCCCTGTTCTGCCATCGTATTCTGATCTGTGGTGTTCAGCTGGCCTACTCTGACCTGTCATGGCCTGTCCTGTTCTGCCGGCCTTATCGGACCTACCCTAACGTGCATTGTTCTACTAGGCAGCCCGACCTGCCCTGTTGTGTTGGCCTGCCCTGAACTGCTGTAACCTGCCCTGTTGTGTTGGCCTGTCCTGACCGGCAGTGACCCGTGCCGTTCTGTCCGGCAGCTGAGGAGATGTATGACGTTTCCGGAGCTGTGTGCGGACGGCCGGCGGGAGCGGGTGTGGCGCGCCCTGTTCCGCTGGCTGCAGTCGGACGAGGTGGCGCCGACCGTCCAGACCGCGGCGCTGGCGCTCCTCAGGATTTTCACGTCAGTTGTCATGTCCTGATAGCCAGTGGTGTCAACCATGGCGTGCTGTATCTCGGCTACGTTGTCACATCTTCACTGATGATCTTTTGTCATATAAACACTCATTTTTCCAACTATTTCGGTAACCATTACATTTATTTTCATGACTTGTGAAGGTTTATTGCATCTCAGCAAGTTTTAACCTTAACACATCAGTATGGAGCATAGTCCCAGTGTGCATGGTTTGCAGTCTGGTTTATGTCTTGCATGAATAATATATGTTATGAAATTCCTTTAATTTAATTTTTCTTTCATCTGCTTTGTGGAATGATGTACATCTGTAATTATTGTTAAACATTTCTGATATATAAGATTTCAAATTGGCAAATATCCGATGTTTCTTATAGCAATTTCAAAGAATTGTTTTATGTCAGTACAGCAGACAACCAGGGTTGGCAGTGGGTGGCAAAAACTGTTTTTTCTACTGTTTTTTTTTAACCGGTTAAAACCGGCTGGCAAAAACCCCTGGTGTCAAAAAATGGCAAGTGTCAGAAACTCCAATGAGCCAAAACTGATAGTTTTGGGTACCAGATCAATTTAAGAATTCTAGGGCATAGATCAACCTATTTAAGTATGTTTTGTTTTGTTTCTTTCCAAGTTATATTGAAAATAACAGTATTTTTCACAATGTGTTTAACCCGCGCCGTGCCGGTGCTCGGCGCCACCTTCGCCGTGCCGGGGGGGGGGGGGGCGTTTCGACGCCCCCCCCCCCCTTCTAACTCTGCTCCTAGGCAACGTAGCGCAAAACGAAAAACAGCGTTGGAAAGCTCGTCAACAATGATTTAGAAACTACTTTAGTCATTTTTTCGCTCAGGTTATTATTGAGGTCACCAGAGGTCATCATAGGTCAAATTTTCCCGTTTTAGGTAACTTGATCCTGAAATCCCACGATATCTCGGGAACTATAATAGCTAGGACGAAACAAACAAAAAAACAATAGATAGCTCTTGAAACGCTCCAGTAACGTTTTACCGTCAGATTTGAGTTCAGGTCAATAGTTGAGGCTCCAGAGGTCATCAAAGGTCAAAATGGCTGTTATCTTGGAAAAAGTTTTTCGCGAATAACTTTTTTGCTATTCAAGATAGAGCATTGATTGTGGCTCCATCGTGTTTCCATCGGCAAGGCGCATCGAAAAATATACATCTTGACCTTGAAAAATCAATTAAAAAATTTGACCTCAGGTGAAGGTCACATGGTGACCAAGTCGGTCACGGTGGGTCATGTTGCATATGAGTCGATGCGTCTTGACGAGAAAATCACATTCGTGCCTTCTTCAAGTTTCTATCTCTCTTCGATCAAAAGTTATTGGCAAAGAAGTGTATGTGACCTCATGTGACCTCGGATGACCTTGTGGGGGGTCAAATAAACCAAAATAGTATCTGGGTAATGAAGAATGGTCTATTACCACATGATCCTGAAGAAAAAAACGTTGATTGGATGCGTTTACATGGAAAGCAAAGCATTTCAATATTTCCCCATTGACTTATAATGGGGAAGGTCACGTGATCGATCAGACCTTAGGTCACCAAATAAAAAAATCCGAGATATGCAAATTGTAGGTAATGATATCCTTATCAAACTCTAAAAGTTTAAAAGTGATCACCCGGAAACTGTAGACGTGGCACGACCACAAACTTTTTCTGAGGTTGGGTCACGTGACCTGACCTGGTGACCTGACCTGATAAGACCTGAAACTTTTGGTTTCACAAAAGTTGTAAAAATGTTCAGCGGACAGGTACTGAAAATTTCAGCTACCTGGCTTCAACGGTTTTTAGCTATTGGCAAAAAAACGGGGGGGGGCGTCTAAACGCCCCCCCCCCCCCCCCCGGCACGGCGCGGGTTAAATGGCAGTGGACCCAATAATGACGATACTGATGCAAATTACCTACTCTCAACCCAGGTACCCAACCCAGCTGCTCTGCTATCTTCATAACTGTTGACATGTCTGTTCTTTAACACAAATTGTCTCCCTTGATGCAAACAGATGATCTTATCTATTGTATGGCTAAAATACCTATGTCATTAGATTTGAGCATAGGTATCTAATGACAAATCCCTTGCTCAACCAGCATGTCCACTTGAACTGAGGCGTCAGCGCTGCCACATATCGACGTGGTGCTCAATGTACAGATACTAAATTCTTTGGAAGTGTCACTCTCGAAAAATGATATCAAAGCCTAGTATTGACTGTATAGTTCCATTGTCTTTCCACACTGTTCGTCATGAGCTTCCAAGTTCCATAGATATAAACATATATTTGGCCCAGCAAGCTTAGTTTAGGTCAGGTAGCACTCCCTGTCACATGCAGGCCAGTGAAAAGAAGTTGAGCTGCTGGGCTAAGTAAGTCTGGTTAATGCAACAATTGCAGTTCCACAATTCTATTGCAATTGGTATTGCACTTCAAATGGTTCGACAACATAGGAATATTCACTTCTTTCACAAACAATTTTATGAGCAAAGCAATAAGGCAGTTTAAGTTTTTGCCACTTTATGCCACTTATTGCCGGTAAAAACCGGTTTAAACCGGCAAGTAGCAAAACAAACTTTTTGCCGGCAAAAAGTCCAACCCTGCTTATAACTGTAAATATTGGTGTGGCGTTGTGAATTTCGGGCTGTGTTGTGACTCCGTACTATCGGGGCGGTCGTGGTGAAGCCGTGTAGGTGGTTGAACTCTCGGCTATTGACCGCCAGGCAGATACGCAGTGACGTCATCATAGGCTGTGTTTTGACGTCACACCTTCCGACAGCCGGGACGAGGACGGTCTGGACCGGGTGGTGACGTCACAGCGCATGGAGAGGCTGATCTCTCTTGCCGGTCTCCAAACGCAGGAGGGTATGGAGCAGCGGCCCGACAACAATCCAGACTATACAGGTATTATCAGCAGCCAGAGCAGTCTAGATGACATAGTAACTGAAAAACAGCAATTAAACATATTGAAATAAGACATGACATTATAGCAATAAGACATTTACATTTTCCGATGAGGTATGTATTGGAATTATGAAAGGATTACATAGATTGCTGGCAGATGTTGTAAATGGCCGGTCTGATTTCTTTACTGCCCCATGGTCGGGGACACCGAAGGGTGCGAGCTGCTGCACACGATGGAGCGGTGCAACCTCGTCAGCAGCCTCTCGGTCACCTGGTGGTGGCCATTGTTGAGCTAGGCGAGCCAAATTGGGCGTGTCAATAAGCCTTTACAAGCTATTCATGGCGCTGCATCCTTCGGGTGGCGTATCACGTGCCAGAAGGCAAATTGAGGCAAACATTCTTCAACTAGATTCTTCAAAATTCTTCCAAGGCCAGCCGGTTGGTCCACTCCATTCTCGCAGGTTGCGTACACTTCATTGCGCCCTGATGCTGATTGGGTCGGTGACCCCGAATGGTGCAATCTGCAACCCCTAGAGGTGAAGCCTCGTTGACTAGGTATCTGTCGTCTTGCGGCGACTTACTGTTGGACTAGACCGACAGAGGCAGACATAGAGAGAGACAGATCGACGCGGTGTACCAACAGAGCTCGACGAGCGCTTCTTGGCTCTGTATTGCATGGAGTTCTCGAGAGCAGAGTCTCGGAGTGCACACACAACACACCTCTTTCTCATTGCAGCTGAAGCGCGCCGTCCCCTCGTGATCGGTATGTTTGGGCTAGACGAGCGAAACTTGATGTGCCGATAGCGCTCCGCGGGTGTTTCTGGGGCGCTGTATCATCCACTGTAAACGGATGGGCGCGGGCGCAGGTGCAGGGTACCCCTCTGCCATTGTGACCAAACCACGCTATCCACCAGAGGCATCCCATTTGGCAGGCATCCATCCACCTAGAGTCCACACTAGAGTCCTTCATGGGACACATTTTCAGCCCCCCTCCCGTTTCAGCCCATTCAGCCAGACCCAAACCTGTTCCAATCCGAATTCATAATGGATGAGGCTCCAATTCCCACCCGTTTCAGCATATTTCACTTTTTGTGGTGCTAAACAAATTACATGGTCTGTCCCAAACCCGTTCCAATCCGTTACATTTATTTAAAAAATGCCCCATTCCCACCCATTTCCATCCCGTTCCCATTCCCATATGGGATTCACATTCTATGAAGGGCTCTAAGCCACACCCAACATGACGATTGTAAGTGGTTTTGACCAGCCCCAGTCAATTTACCTGGCAACACTTGAGCCGTGACGTCACCATTTCTACAGCAAGCCGGCTTTAGCATGTTGGGCTACGGGAAAATAGGTGGTATTCGGGTCGCAATTGCAAGCATTTCTAAAATAGTTCGTTTAGCAGATGATACATAACTGTGATGTCAAAGGCCTTGCCTATTCATATCTGGTCGTTTTGGAAACATTGATTCAATTTTTTGTCCAAGAAATTGTTTTATGGAACCCTGCACGCCTTCCAATAGGGGTCACTTTCAACTTATCTGACGGCAATAAGCGTCAGATTTCGCCTTTATTGACGGTGCGTCAATATCGCCAATCAGCGCACCCGCGGAAGCGGAGGTGCCATGCAGGCTTTTGTTACCATGGCAACCACCGCGACTCGAATAATCCAGCATCTGGCAAACATGGTTTATTTATTAGTATGAACTATGTTTGAAATATTCAATGTTGCAACAATTCTCAACAACCAGACTTGTCAATGATTCAATGTGAATCGACTACTTTTGATTGAATCATTCTTATTTCAAATGAATGACTCATGAATCGATTAACTTCATGCGCAAACCTGTTGTGAGTCACTGATTGAATCATTCATACAGAGAAAATAGGCTGATTGAATCATTAATTGCTCAAAGAATCATTCTTTTTTGGTCGAACAGCATTAACTGTCCACAAAATATGCCAGTGGCCCAGCATTCATCTGTGCCCTGTGGACAAACCAGGCACTTAATGGCCAATTATATGAGCTCTGTGTCCTGAGCTGTAGCCTGTAATTCATCTATGCGTAAAGAAAGTGAGGCTTTGTGTCCAACTCCAGTGGGCACAAAGCCACTGTTCAATCAGCCCTAACTAGGTGAGTACCTTGGAACTGGTAGGGTTAGGGGAAAGTACCTAAATACTTAGAAAAGGTAACTAACTCATACTTTGGTTCATAAACCACACAGTACACGCACACCTTTTTCACACGAAAAATTATCAACAGGTACCCCCACCTTTTCCTAATTTCTAGGCTATACCATATCAAAAACTAAATCATAAACAAACATTTGCATGACCTCCGCATGTCCCAAATATCACTGTCGCATCGGCGCCGCTTTATTCCACATCATGCTTTATAAAAAATAATACCTAATGCAAAATCAAAATAATTGTTCTATTCGCTTAAAAAAAGTGAAACGTAAAGTCATTAATGCTTTTGGAACTTGGAATTTGCAATTATAATAAATATTATAAATATCATTTTATAATCAAAATAAACAACACGCGTGTCCAATTGGCTCACATTCACATTCACATTCGGAAATACATTCGCGGACTATTTGGATTGGCTTCAAAATTGCTACACAGATAGATCACGACCTAATGATCATTCTGGTAAAATCTTAGAGTCGCATATTCAAAATCAAAGGAGTTAGACAAAGGAGTCGACACTTCCCTTTAATGTAGAGTGATTGAATCAAGATTGAATCATTAATTATGGTAATGTTGAGTGATTGAATCATGATTGAATCATTCATTATGGTAATGTTGAGTGATTGAATCATGATTGAATCATTCATTATGGTAATGTTGAGTGATTGAATCATGATTGAATCATTCATTATGGTCCGTGAATCACTGTGAATCGACTCATGACAAAAATGAATCATTGACAAGTCTGTCAACAACACTCACTTTTGCAACATTTCAAATCAAATGGAAATTTAGTTTTGTATTATTTCACTCTTTGAATTCAGTACGCCAGCATTTGTATGTTTTTGTAAGAATATAATTGATACATTTTGATGCACTGGGAGTACACTAAAAACATGTGGTATAAAACCTAGAATCTAGTGAGGAAATGGTGACGTAAGAACGAGACAACCTGTTGTTCTATAGCCTTGGTTTTGACCAAGTTGCGGTCAACACCTGCACTATGAACATCCTTTGCGTACCCCATGCTATTTCGAAGACCCCAAGAAGAACCTGGTAGGCCACAAGTTATCGGTAAACCCCAGAGAGTTAAACACCACTAGAGTATCGATAGAACTGCTGACATCACTACTTCTTCACTATCACTACTAAACAAGCCAATTCGTCTAACAATTTACGTTTTTGTGATTAAAACACTTTTTTTGTAGTTACACTTAATCAGTTAGTCCCTCCAATTACCCTCACTGTGGAAAAGTGATGTGACTGTCGTTTTGTATCGGTATCGAAACGAAAACTGGGTTAAAGATATGAGCCAAAAATCAAAATTAAACTAAAGGGGCTCAATATGTGAATTGTATTGCTTCCAAACTTCTATTCTAAGCAATAGCTGCTTACCATAATTTTATTTGTGACAAATCGAAGATAATGCACACAATAGACATCGCAATTAAGATAATTTATCAGCCCTTCAATGAAGCGTATCTCCGAATTAGTTTCATATATATTCTCATTTAATTCCAGTTCGACTTCATTTGCTCAAAGCTCAACAAAGACGGGTGAATATTCACTGACCAGCCTTGTCTCAGGGGAGCTGAACCGCCATCTCCCACCACAGACATCCGCTGTCAGGCAGAGTTATTCACGGGAGGGGAAGCTGGCACGGCAGGCGTCTTCTTTGAGGTCCTCGGGAGTAGCAGTCTTGATGCAGCAGGACCTGGAGGTGGGCTGGACGGACGGTCGCACAGCTCGTGCAGGTCTCGTCAGCTGATATACACCCGTTGCATATACACCCAATGGCTTGACATCTGAATTGGGGTGTCGCTTCGCCTGAGAAAAACAAACAAACTCAGTTTCTACAGAGATGACGTCAATACTCATTCAGAAATATACTGCAGCCGTTGGAATACATTTCAGCTTTGCGATCATCTACGTAAGGCGCTACAGTTATACGGCGGTCACTAACCTGACTGGAACCAGGCGGTTACCGCGAGCAGGGCGGTCACTAACCTGACTGGAACCAGATGTTTACCGCGAGCAGGGCGGGCACTAACCTGACTGGAACCAGGCGGACTGGAACCAGGCGGTTACCGCGAGCAGGGCGGGCACTAACCTGACTGGAACCAGACGGTGACTGCGAGCAGGATGGTCACTAACCTGAATGGAACCAGATGGTTACCGCGAGCAGGGCGGGCACTATCCTGACTGGAACCAGGCGGTTACCGCGAGCAGGGCGGTCACTAACCTGACTGGAGCCAGTCGGTTGCCGCGGTCAGAGCGGTCACTAACCTGACTGGAATCAGGCGGTTACCGCGAGCAGGATGGTCACCAACCTGACTGGAACCAGGCGGTTACTGCGAGTAGGGCGGTCACTAACATGACTGGAACCAGGCGGGGCGGGGGCGGGGCAAGCACGCCAGCTGCTATCGTACGATTTATTGTGAAATGCAAAGAGAAACTTACTTTTTTCTCCACATGTATCCATCAGTTATCCAAACCAAAGTCATATTCGTAGTTTGGAGCTCAAGGTATGGTTGACTTTCAAGGTGACCTATTCCCTTTAAGGGCTATGCCTTTCATTCAAAGCCTTTGATAGCGATCATGATCACCCAAAGTACTACCAAAGGTACATCCCGCATGACCTAAAGTGAGATTGTTTGCAAAGGTCAAGGTCAGGTCACAAAAAGTCGCTATGCGCAGAAGGTTTACAAAAGTCATGCGACACATGTTTTATGGGCTATTTTACACGTATAATTCGATAATGATAGTCATTTTACCATCTGACCTCATTTAAGTGAGTTAGTGTCAAGCTCAGGTCAAGGGTCACATGTCAAAATGTAAAATTGAACGATCTAAATAAATAAGGCGTGTTTCTAGACCAGTTTTGTCTCAGAAATGCGTTGCTGGTATTTATTTGTCTGTATCTGGTGACTAAAAGCCAAAAACGCAATTTCAAAATATAACGTCATGAGTTGCTCAATGCTCATACTTAGGGAGTCGGTCAAAAAGAAAAATATAGCTTTAAAATTGGGTTTGGGTATTGCTCATATGTGGTTCTCCAACATATATTCCGCTTTTTAATGTTTGACATTTTTTTTTTTTGAGGGTATTTTCCCAAAAAGAAGTTTTTTTTGTCCAAATTTTTTTTCTTCGCAAATCTGAGATAGCCATTTTGTAAAGCCCTCGTCATTTTCTATCTTTCTATGTTTGTGTTTGTTCCACCCATTCAAGACACTGTTTAGCTCCAATGTGCATTAGAGTGGCTAGCTTAAACATAGGTTCACGAAATTAAAACCCTGTCAACTTTTCCGGTATTCAACTACGAAATGAGTTTAAATCAAGGGGTCATACTGAGCATGGCATAAAGTGTGACACGAGTTTATAAAAAAAAATGTCACGAAGTAGTCGTGCACATTCGCTAAGATAAGAACCAGTCAACTTGCTTCACTTGGTTTTTAAAATTTAATTCGTGATACTCAACTGTGAATAGCGGATAGGGTTTAAGTCTGATGTGATTTGTTTTTGAATGATCATATGGACTGAATAATTGTCTTTAACGCCTTATAGCTAGTTTAGAGAAATCATTCACCCTGACGGAATAAATTAAGGTAAAATGCCGCGAGGTCGAGAAAAAAATCCACAGAAAAAAACGCGTTCAATGTTAATTTGGCCGTGCAATCACTCACAAACATGCAAATGGCGGATCGAGTTTTGGTGACAGAGGTACATAAATGTGTCTATAGCGTAGTTAATACATCTGCCTATTGCGTGTCATAGCTAGTTAAGGCTTCTTTAGATTCAGTGAGTCATCAGTGAGAGAGAAAAAAAATGCACAAAAGTGCCCATTTCCCCAAGGCGGCCAACGCTCGGGAGGCGGCGCGGCGTGCCGGCTATTTCCGCTTTTCACACAATGAAGATTCAATTGCGACTCGCTCGATGAATGCACTTATTTGCCTTGTATTGCCTACGACCATTGCCAAAGGCTTTCTGATTCAATCATCAGCTTTTGTAATTATCTGGATGTTGATCAATGACCACTATATCCAGCACGGCCGGTGGTGTGAGATCCGTGCCGCCATTCAGAGTGCTGCTGACGGCTGACCTCTCTGTGGCGTGTCCGGCAGTGATCGAGGAGGCGGCCAAGTGTATGTGTAACCTGTGCCGGCAATCTGGCACAGCGCGTCAGCTGGCCGCCGGCAGCGCCGCCTGCCTCCAGGGCCTGACGCTGCGGCTGCGGGCCTTCCGGGAGCCGGAGCTCACCCACGGCGTCAAACTGTACTCACTCAAGCTGCTGTTCCTCCTGTCCACACTATGCCCGGAGATCAGGTGAGTCCCTGACTTCCCCCGCAGCTCTCTCCCTATACTGGAGATCAGGTGAGTCCCCGACTTCCCCCGCAGCTCTCTCCCTATACTGGAGATCAGGTGAGTCCCCGACTTCTCCCGCAGCTCTCTCCCTATACTGGAGATCAGGTGAGTCCCTGACCTTCCCCCGCAGCTCTCTCCCTATACTGGAGATCAGGTGAGTCCCTGACTTCCCCCGCAGCTGTCTCCCTATACTGGAGATCAGGTGAGTCCCTGACTTCCCCCGCAGCTGTCCCTATACTGGAGATCAGGTGAGTCCCTGGCTTCCCCCGCAGCTGTCCCTATACTGGAGATCAGGTGAGTCCCTGACTTCCCCCGCAGCTGTCTCCCTATACTGGAGATCAGGTGAGTCCCTGGCTTCCCCCGCAGCTGTCCCTATAATGGAAATCAGGTGAGTCCCTGACTTCCCCCGCAGCTGTCTCCCTATACTGAAGATCAGATGAGTCCCTGACTTCCCCCGCAGCTGTCCCTATACTGGAGATCAGGTGAGTCCCTGACTTCCCCCGCAGCTGGCCCTATACTCGAGATCTCGAGATCAGGTGAGTCCCCGACTTCTCCCGCAGCTCTCTCCCTATACTGGAGATCAGGTGAGTCCCTGACTTCCCCCGCAGCTGGCCCTATACTCGAGATCAGGTGAGTCCCCGACTTCCCCCGCAGCTGTCCCTATACTGGAGATCAGGTGAGTCCCCGACTTCCCCCGCAGCTGTCCCTATACTGGAGATCAGATGAGTCCCCGACTTCCCCCGCAGCTGGCCCTATACTCGAGATCAGGTGAGTCCCCGACTTCCCCCGCAGCTGTCCCTATACTGGAGATCAGGTGAGTCCCCGACTTCCCCCGCAGCTGTCTCCCTATACTGGAGATCAGGCGAGTCCCTGACTTCCCACGCAGCTCTCTCCCTATACTGAAGATCAGATGAGTCCCTGACTTCCCCCGCAGCTGTCCCTATACTGGAGATCAGGTGAGTCCCCGACTTCCCCCGCAGCTGTCCCTATACTGGAGATCAGGTGAGTCCCCGACTTCCCCCGCAGCTGTCTCCCTATACTGGAGATCAGGTGAGTCCCTGACTTCCCCCGCAGCTGTCCCTATACTGGAGATCAGGTGAGTCCCTGACTCCTCCCGCAGCTGTCCCTATACTGGAGATCAGGTGAGTCCCTGACTTCCCCCGCAGCTGTCCCTATACTGGAGATCAGGTGAGTCTCTGACTTCCCCCGCAGCTGTCTCCCTATACTGGAGATCAGGTGAGTCCCTGACCTTCCCCGCAGCTCTCTATACTGGAGATCAGGTGAGTCCCTGACTTCCCCGCAGCTGTCTCCCTATACTGGAGATCAGGTGAGTCCCTGACTTCCCCCGCAGCTCTCTCCCTATACTGGAGATCAGGCGAGTCCCTGACTTCCCCCGCAGCTGTCTCCCTATACTGGAGATCAGGTGAGTCCCTGACTTCCCCCGCAGCTCTCTCCCTATACTGGATATCAGGTGAGTCCCTGACTTCCCCCGCAGCTGTCTCCCTATACTGGAGATCAGGTGAGTCCCTGACTTCCCCGCAGCTGTCCCTATACTGGAGATCAGGTGAGTCCCTGGCTTCCCCCGCAGCTGTCCCTATACTGGAGATCAGGTGTGTCCCTGACTTCCCCCGCAGCTGTCTCCCTATACTGGAGATCAGATGAGTCCCTGACTTCCCCCGCAGCTCTCTCCCTATACTGGAGATCAGGCGAGTCCCTGACTTCCCCCGCAGCTGTCCCTATACTGGAGATCAGGTGAGTCCCTGACTTCCCCCGCAGCTGTCCCTATACTGGAGATCAGGTGAGTCCCTGACTTCCCCCGCAGCTCTCTCCCTATACTGGAGATCAGGTGAGTCCCTGACTTCCCCCGCAGCTGTCCCTATAATGGAGATCAGGTGAGTCCCTGACTTCCCCCGCAGCTGTCTCCCTATACTGGAGATCAGGTGAGTCCCTGACTTCCCCCGCAGCTGTCCCAATACTGGAGATCAGGTGAGTCCCTGACTTCCCCCGCAGCTGTCCCTATACTGGAGATCAGGTGAGTCCCTGACTTCCCCCGCAGCTGTCTCCCTATACTGGATATCAGGTGAGTCCCTGACTTCCCCCGCAACTCTCTCCCTATACTGGAGATCAGGCGAGTCCCTGACTTCCCCCGCAGCTGTCCCTATACTGGAGATCAGGTGAGTCCCTGACTTCCCCCGCAGCTGTCCCTATACTGGAGATCAGGTGAGTCCCTGACTTCCCCCGCAGCTGTCCCTATACTGGAGATCAGGTGAGTCTCTGACTTCCCCCGCAGCTCTCTCCCTATACTGGAGATCAGGTGAGTCCCTGACTTCCCCCGCAGCTGTCCCTATACTGGAGATCAGGTGAGTCCCTGACTTCCCCCGCAGCTGTCCCTATACTGGAGATCAGGTGAGTCCCTGACTTCCCCGCAGCTGTCCATATACTGGAGATCAGGTGAGTCCCTGACTTCCCCCGCAGCTGTCCCTATACTGGAGATCAGGTGAGTCCCTGACTTCCCCCGCAGCTGTCTCCCTATACTGGAGATCAGGTGAGTCCCTGGCTTCCCCCGCAGCTGTCTCCCTATACTGGAGATCAGGTGAGTCCCTGACTTCCCACGCAGCTCTCTCCCTATACTGGAGATCAGGTGAGTCCCTGACTTCCCACGCAGCTCTCTCCCTATACTGGAGATCAGGTGAGTCCCTGACTTCCCCTGCAGCTGTCTCCCTATACTGGAGATCAGGTGAGTCCCTGACTTCCCACGCAGCTCTCTCCCTATACTGAAGATCAGATGAGTCCCTGACTTCCCCCGCAGCTGTCCCTATACTGGAGATCAGGTGAGTCCCCGACTTCCCCCGCAGCTGTCCCTATACTGGAGATCAGGTGAGTCCCCGACTTCCCCCGCAGCGGTCCCTATACTGGAGATCAGGTGAGTCTCTGACTTCTCCCGCAGCTGTCCCTATACTGGAGATCAGGTGAGTCCCTGACTTCCCCCGCAGCTCTCTCCCTATACTGGAAATCAGGTGAGTCCCTGACTTCCCCCGCAGCTCTCTCCCTATACTGGAGATCAGGTGAGTCCCTGACTTCCCCCGCAGCTGTCTCCCTATACTCTGTCCTTACTGCGACGTTCGAACTCTGACGTCACTTACCTGTGTCCGGAAACAGCTGATATTGTTCGCAGGCTTGTGAGCTGTCTATGTGACCGATCGTGGTGTCTCATGTGAGTCCAGGGTTGGACTTTTTGCCGGCCAAAGTTTTTTCCACTTGCCGGTTTAAACCGTTTTTTTGTACCGGCAAAAGTGGCAAGAAGTGGCAAAAACTAAAACTGCCTGCTTTTTTCATAAAATTGTTTGTAAAAGAAGTCAATATTCCTATATCATTGAACCATTTTAAATGCTGTGCCAGTTGCAATGCAATTGTGAACCTGCAATTATTGCATTAACCAGATTTGCTTAGCCCAGCATCACGTTTTATTTGCACTGGCTTATATATGACGGATTGCTGCTTGACCTGAACTGAGATAGCTGGGACAAATATATATTTAGAACTGTGGAAGGTCATGATGGACAGTATGGAAAGACAATGAAACTATACAGATAATAATAGGCTTTTAGTTTCTTTTTGGAGAGTGACACTTCTAAATAATGTAGTATCTGTACATTGAGCACCTCGTCAGCCTATGGCAGGGCTGACGCCTTAGGTCCAAGTGACCATGCTGGTTGAGCAAGCGATTTGTCGTTCATTGGTGTGAGGGTTAAGCCCAATGAAATTTGTAGGGTAGGGAGGTTCTGTGGGAAACCTTGTTTTGTGAAAATTTAATGGCTCTAGGTCAATATCTTCCAAGGTCAAATGAGGTGAAATGAGGTCAAACATGCTAAATTGTGTTTGTTGTGCTCTCCTTGGCTTGGCATTGTTATGGAACGCAGTGATTGCATGTATATACCCCCAACATAGGCTGAAATGTTTTGTTGGAAAGTCTTATGATACAATAGGGATCATAGAAGTTGCATTTGACCTGGGGTCATTTGCATAGCATCATTTACATTTCATTGCGGTCATTTTGGACACATTTATTTTTGTTTTTTACTTTGCTGGCCTATAACTCAAAAAGTGTTTGGCCGATTTTTATTTTTGTTACTTTAGACGACGCGCCGTTCATTTTGTAGGCAGGTACACCAAAAATGATCACATTGACCGGTAAAATTCGGAGATATTTACAAAAAAAGGAGGGGTTGGTGGATTTCGCCCCCCCCCCCCCCCCCTCCATTGCGCGTGTTAAAGGGAAATAATGACCTTTTGATTTTGTTAGCAACAATTTCTTAGGCTACCGTTATGGTTTTAAAATTACTTTATTTAAATTTAAGAATTAAATAAAATTATTCCCAAATTAAAAGTTGTAAGTTTGAAAAAAATACAAAACAAGTACCTTGTGTACTTCATGAAGGTCATTGACAAATTCGTCCTTCCCTACCAGTACCACTCGGCACTGCGCCACAATAGCAAAAGGCGAGGGAAATGCATAATGGATACAATATTATTACTTCATAAGTTTCTGAAGTGTCAACTGCTATGAAATACAGTGATAAAATACCTTTAATAATGATTAACAAGAAAATTCAAACTATTTGAATAAGTCTTTAATTAGCTTTCAACTCAAAATCAGATATATTTTGCAATGCTACACAAGAATGGCACCAGTGACGTCATTAACAAAGCCTGCTGCGGGACTTGGGTATACTAATCAGGAACAACTCTCCACAATGGTTAAGTGCGCCGAGAAGCATGACAATGACTTTGTAAACAAATCGCCGACGCTAAATAGGTCGCCGTCGATGTGCATCGATGAGCTTCCGAATTAATTGCCAGTTTTGTGTTATTGTTTGTTAGTTTTTTTTGGTAAAAATTATTATTTTTCATGATAATATAAAACATAGTGTTATATACAGCCACAGACAAATTATACAAAACTCTTAATGTTGAAAACAAATGAATTGATTTAAAAAAAATTGAGGGTCGCAACCACTAACTATGCCGCCGTTGATGTGCATCGATGAGCATCCGATTTTATTGCCACTTTTTTTCAATCGCTGTTAGTTTTAGAAGATCGCCGGGCATATAATCACAACAAGCAGAACGCACAATATATTTTGCGCTCATTGCGGAAAAAAAACAATACGGGAAAAGCCAGCAGTTTGATGAGGACCACAAAGTACTTGCAAGTACCGGTCGTTAAAAGTGTGGAACGCTTATCAACTTTAACTTGAAATATCTTTCGGTAGGAAAGTTTTCATGCAAAATGTGATGAACTTACAATATATTTTGGTCTCGTCTGGCGATTTCAAATGCTAACTCCATTTTTGTGGAAAAAGGTCATTATTTCCCTTTAAAGACATATATTGTGAAAAATACTTTCATTTTCAATGGAACTTGGAAAGAAACGAAACAAAGCCTACTTAAATAGGTTGAGCTATCGCCTAGAATTCTTAAATTGATCTGGTACAAAACAATTATCAGATGTGGTTCAATGGAGTTTTTGACACTTTTTGCCATTGTTTGCCACTAGGGGGTTTTGCCGGCCGGTTTTAACCGGTAAAAACCAGTGGCAAAAACAACTTTTTGCCACCCACTGCCCACCCTGCATGTGACGGATCTCGGTGCCTGTCATGTGACGGATCTCGGTCCTCGTCATGTGAAGGATCTCGGTGTCTGTCATGTGAGGGATCTCGGTGCCCGTCATATGACGGATCTCCTGTCCTTATTGCCTGTCATGTGACGGATCTCGGTGCTGACTGTCCGCCGTCTCCGGCTCTCCGCGCAGGCTGGCTCTGGTTCACGACTACCACGGCCTGACGTATATGACGGAGGTGCTGGATATGCTGCTCAACACGAGTCTGGCCAGCCAGGCGGCACCGGAGGAGCGGGTCAGTCCACACAGCCGACAACAGCTCTGCGCTAGTGTCCGTTCACAGCCGACAACAGCTCTGCGCTGGTGTCAGTCCACTCAGTCGACAACAGCTCTGCGCTGGTGTCAGTCCACTCAGTCGACAACAGCTCTGCGCTGGTGTCAGTCCACTCAGTCGACAACATCTCTGCGCTGGTGTCCACACAGCCGACAACAGCTCTGCGCTAGTGTCAGTCCACTCAGCCGACAACAGCTCTGCGCTGTTGTCCACTCAGTCGACAACAGCTCTGCGCTAGTGTCCGTTCACAGCCGACAACAGCTCTGCGCTGGTGTCGGTCCACTCAGCCGACAACAGCTCTGCGCTGGTGTCCGTTCACAGCCGACAACAGCTCTGCGCTGGTGTTGGTCCACTCAGCCGACAACAGCTCTGCGCTGGTGTCCGTTCACAGCCGACAACAGCTCTGCGCTGTTGTCCACTCAGTCGACAACAGCTCTGCGCTGGTGTCAGTTCACTCAGTCGACAACAGCTCTGCGCTAGTGTCCGTTCACAGCCGACAACAGCTCTGCGCTAGTGTCAGTCCACTCAGTCGACAACAGCTCTGCGCTGGTGTCAGTCCACACAGCCGACAACAGCTCTGCGCTAGTGTCCGTTCACAGCCGACAACAGCTCTGCGCTGTTGTCCGTTCACAGCCGACAACAGCTCTGCGCTAGTGTCAGTCCACTCAGCCGACAACAGCTCTGCGCTAGTGTCAGTCCACGCAGCCGACAACAGCTCTGCGCTAGTGTCAGTCCACTCAGTCGACAACAGCTCTGCGCTAGTGTCAGTCCACTCAGCCGACAACAGCTCTGCCCTAGTGTCAGTCCACACAGCCGACAACAGCTCTGCGCTAGTGTCAGTCCACTCAGTCGACAACAGCTCTGCGCTGGTGTCCGTCCACAGCCGACAACAGCTCTGCGCTGGTGTCCACTCAGTCGACAACAGCTCTGCGCTAGTGTCAGTCCACTCAGCCGACAACAGCTCTGCGCTGGTGTCCACTCAGCCGACAACAGCTCTGCGCTGGTGTCCACTCAGCCGACAACAGCTCTGCGCTAGTGTCCGTTCACAGCACGCAGCACGCGCGCACATTCTGCGGACAGTGGTGCACAGACTAATCTTAAAGCATATCAGTCTATTGACCGGAACAGGCTAAGGGAGAAAGTACATGTTGTCACATTATCAAAAGCGTGCGCGTCATTTAGGTCGGGCATGCACCCGTCGAGTGCAGTACAGCGTGGCACTCGGTACTCGGGGCCAGGGCCGTTCTGGGACTTGAACCGGGGCCCTGCCCGGGAGGCAGACCTCCAGCAGTGTTGTCACCACGACTCGCCGGGCTGCGGCTACACCGGGGCCCTGCCCGGGAGGCAGGCCTCCAGCAGTGTTGTCACCACGACTCGCCGGGCTGCGGCTACACCGGGGCCCTGCCCGGGAGGCAGGCCTCCAGCAGTGTTGTCACCACGACTCGCCGGGCTACTGCTACACTCGTGTCCGCAGCGTGTGCGCAGCAGTCAGTTGTGCTGTTTGACAATCTCTTGTTTTCTGTTTCACTCTTTGTGCTTAGTTTGTCATATTGTCAATGCAAGTTCTCTCAGCCCAGTTCGGTCTGGTCTTAGCAGGGCGGCTGACTAGCCGCTGGCCGTCGGGGGTAGGGCGGTCCGCTGATGCTCCGGTCCCGTGACCGTGTCTGACCGGTCCCATGGCCGTGCCTGACCGTGTCTGACCGGTCCCGTGGCCGTGTCTGACCGGTCCCATGACCGTGTCTGACCGTGTCTGACCGCGTCTGACCGGTCCTGTGGCCGTGTCTGACCGGTCTTGTGACCGTGTCTGACCAGTCTTGTGGCCGTGTCTGACCGTGTCTGACCGGTCCTGTGACCGTGTCTGACCGTGTCTGACCGGTACTGTGACCGTGTCTGACCGTGTCTGACCGGTCCTGTGACCGTGTCTGACCGTGTCTGACCGGTCCTGTGACCATGTCTGACCGTGTCTGACCGGTCCCGTGGCCGTGTCTGACCGTGTCTGACCGGTCCTGTGGCCGTGTCTGACCGTGGCTGACCGGTCCGGTGACCATGTCTGACCGTGTCTGACCGGTCTTGTGGCCGTGTCTGACCGGTCCTGTGACCGTGTCTGACCGTGTCTGACCGTGTCTGAACGTGTCTGACCGGTCCCGTGGCCGTGTCTGGCCGGTCCTGTGACCGTGTCTGACCGTGCCTGACCGTGTCTGACCGTGTCTGACCGTGTCTGACCGGTCCTGTGGCCGTGTCTGACCGTGGCTGACCGGTCCTGTGACCGTGTCTGACCGGTCCTGTGACCGTGTCTGACCGTGTCTGACCGGTCCTGTGGCCGTGCCTGACCGTGGCTAGCCGGTCCTGTGACCGTGGCTGACCGGTCCTGTGACCGTGGCTGACCGGTCCTGTGACCGTGGCTGACCGGTCCTGTGACCGTGTCTGACCGGTCCTGTGACCGTGTTTGACCGGTCCTGCGACCGTGTCTGACCGGTCCTGCGACCGTGTCTGACCGTGTCTGATCGGTCCTGTGACCGTGTCTGACCGGTCCTGTGACCGTGTCTGACCGTGTCTGACCGGTCCTGTGGCCGTGTCTGACCGGTCCTGTGGCCGTGTCTGACCGTGGCTGACCGGTCCCGTGGCCGTGTCTGACCGGTCCTGTGACCGTGTCTGACCGGTCCTGTGGCCGTGTCTGAGACCGTGTCTGACCGGTCCTGTGACCGTGTCTTACCGGTCCTGTGACCGTGTCTGACCGGTCCTGTGGCCGTGTCTGAGACCGTGTCTGACCGGTCCTGTGACCGTGTCTTACCGGTCCTGTGACCGTGTCTGACCGGTCTTGTGACCGTGTCTGACCGGTCCTGTGACCGTGTCTGACCGGTCCTGTGACCGTGTCTAACCGGTCCCGTGGCCGTGTCTGACCGTGTCTGACCGGTCCCATGACCGTGTCTGACCGTGGCTGACCGGTCCCGTGACCGTGTCTGACCGTGTCTGACCGGTCCTGTGACCGTGTCTGACCGGTCCTGTGGCCGTGTCTGAGACTGTGTCTGACCGGTCCTGTGGCCGTGGCTGACCGGTCCTGTGACCGTGTCTAACCGGTCCCGTGGCCGTGTCTGACCGTGTCTGACCGGTCCCATGACCGTGTCTGACCGTGGCTGACCGGTCCCGTGACCGTGTCTGACCGTGTCTGACCGGTCCTGTGATCGTGTCTGACCGGTCATGTGACCGTGTCTGACCGTGGCTGACCGGTCCTGTGACCGTGTCTGACCGTGTCTGACCGGTCCTGTGGCCGTGTCTGACCGTGTCTGACCGGTCCTGTGGCCGTGTCTGACCGGTCCTGTGGCCGTGTCTGACCGGTCCTGTGGCCGTGCCTGACCGTGACTGACCGGTCCTGTGACCGTGGCTGACCGGTCCTGTGACCGTGGCTGACCGGTCCTGTGACCGTGGCTGACCGGTCCTGTGACCGTGTCTGACCGGTCCCGTGGCCGTGTTTGACCGTGTATGACCGTGTATGATCGTGTCTGACCGTGTCTGACCGTGTCTGACCGGTCCTGTGGCCGTGGCTGACCGGTCCTGTGACCGTGTCTGACCGGTCCTGTGACCGTGTCTGACCGGTCCTGTGACCGTGTCTGACCGTCCCGTGGCCGTGTCTGACCGTGTCTGACCGGTCCTGTGGCTGTGTCTGACCGGTCCTGTGGCCGTGTCTGACCGGTCCTGTGACCGTGTCTGACCGTGTCTGACCGATCCTGTGGCCGTGTCTGACCGGTTCTGTGACCGTGTCTGACCGGTCCCGTGGCCGTGTCTGACCGTGTCTGACAGTGTTTCTGACCGTGTCTGACCGGTCCTGTGACCGTGTCTGACCGGTCTTGTGACCGTGTCTGACCGGTCTTGTGGCCGTGTCTGACCATGTCTGACCGGTCCTGTGACCGTGTCTGACCGTGTCTGACCGTGTCTGACCGTGTCTGAACGTGTCTGACCGGTCCCGTGGCCGTGTCTGGCCGGTCCTGTGACCGTGTCTGACCGTGTCTGACCGTGTCTGACCGTGTCTTACCGGTCCTGTGGCCGTGTCTGACCGTGGCTGACCGGTCATGTGACCGTGTCTGACCGGTCCTGTGACCGTGGCTGACCGGTCCTGTGACCGTGTCTGACCGGTCCTGTGACCGTGTCTGACCGGTCCTGCGACCGTGTCTGACCGTGTCTGACCGGTCCTGTGGCCGTGTCTGAGACCGTGTCTGACCGGTCCTGTGGCCGTGGCTGACCGATCCTGTGACCGTGTCTAACCGGTCCCGTGGCCGTGTCTGACCGTGTCTGACCGGTCCCATGACCGTGTCTAACCGTGGCTGACCGGTCCTGTGACCGTGTCTGACCGTGGCTGACCGGTCCTGTGACCGTGTCTGACCGGTCCTGTGACCGTGTCTGACCGGTCCTGTGACCGTGTCTGACCGTCCCGTGGCCGTGTCTGACCGTGTCTGACCGGTCCTGTGGCCGTGTCTGACCGGTCCTGTGACCGTGTCTGACCGTGTCTGACCGATCCTGTGGCCGTGTCTGACCGGTCCTGTGACCGTGTCTGACCGGTCCCGTGGCCGTGTCTGACCGTGTCTGACAGTGTTTCTGACCGTGTCTGACCGGTCCTGTGACCGTGTCTGACCGGTCTTGTGGCCGTGTCTGACCATGTCTGACCGGTCCTGTGACCGTGTCTGACCGTGTCTGACCGTGTCTGACCGTGTCTGAACGTGTCTGACCGGTCCCGTGGCCGTGTCTGGCCGGTCCTGTGACCGTGTCTGACCGTGTCTGACCGTGTCTGACCGGTCCTGTGGCCGTGTCTGACCGTGGCTGACCGGTCATGTGACCGTGTCTGACCGGTCCTGTGACCGTGGCTGACCGGTCCTGTGACCGTGGCTGACCGGTCCTGTGACCGTGTCTGACCGGTCCTGTGACCGTGTCTGACCGGTCCTGTGACCGTGTCTGACCGGTCCTGCGACCGTGTCTGACCGTGTCTGACCGGTCCTGTGGCCGTGTCTGAGACCGTGTCTGACCGGTCCTGTGGCCGTGGCTGACCGATCCTGTGACCGTGTCTAACCGGTCCCGTGGCCGTGTCTGACCGTGTCTGACCGGTCCCATGACCGTGTCTAACCGTGGCTGACCGGTCCTGTGACCGTGTCTGACCGTGTCTGACCGATCCTGTGGCCGTGTCTGACCGGTCCTGTGGCCGTGTCTGACCGGTCCCGTGGCCGTGTCTGACCGTGTCTGACAGTGTTTCTGACCGTGTCTGACCGGTCCTGTGACCGTGTCTGACCGGTCTTGTGGCCGTGTCTGACCATGTCTGACCGGTCCTGTGACCGTGTCTGACCGTGTCTGACCGTGTCTGAACGTGTCTGACCGGTCCCGTGGCCGTGTCTGGCCGGTCCTGTGACCGTGTCTGACCGTGTCTGACCGTGTCTGACCGGTCCTGTGGCCGTGTCTGACCGTGGCTGACCGGTCATGTGACCGTGTCTGACCGGTCCTGTGACCGTGGCTGACCGGTCCTGTGACCGTGGCTGACCGGTCCTGTGACCGTGTCTGACCGGTCCTGTGACCGTGTCTAACCGGTCCTGCGACCGTGTCTGACCGTGTCTGACCGGTCCTGTGGCCGTGTCTGAGACCGTGTCTGACCGGTCCTGTGGCCGTGGCTGACCGATCCTGTGACCGTGTCTAACCGGTCCCGTGGCCGTGTCTGACCGTGTCTGACCGGTCCCATGACCGTGTCTAACCGTGGCTGACCGGTCCTGTGACCGTGTCTGACCGTGTCTGACCGGTCCTGTGGCCGTGTCTGACCGGTCCTGTGACCGTGTCTGACCGTGTCTGACCGGTCCCGTGGCCGTGTCTGACCGTGTCTGACAGTGTTTCTGACCGTGTCTGACCGGTCCCGTGACCGTGGCTGACCGGTCCCGTGACCGTGTCTGACCGTGTCTGACCGGTCCTGTGACCGTGTCTGACGGTCATGTGACCGTGTCTGACCGTGGCTGACCGGTCCTGTGACCGTGGCTGACCGTGGCTGACCGGTCCTGTGACCGTGTCTGACCGTGTCTGACCGGTCCTGTGGCCGTGTCTGACCGTGTCTGACCGGTCCTGTGAACGTGTCTGACCGGTCCTGTGGCCGTGCCTGACCGTGGCTGGCCGGTCCTGTGACCGTGTCTGACCGGTCCTGTGACCGTGTCTGACCGGTCCCGTGGCCGTGTTTGACCGTGTCTGACCGTGTCTGACCGGTCCCGTGGCCGTGTCTGACCGTGTCTGACCGTGTCTGACCGTGTCTGACCGTGTCTGACCGTGTCTAACCGGTCTTGTGGCCGTGGCTGACTGGTCCTGTGACCGTGTCTGACCAGTCCTGTGACCGTGTCTCACCGGTCCTGTGACCGTGTCTGACCGGTCCCGTGGCCGTGTCTGACCGTGTCTGACAGTGTTTCTGACCGTGTCTGACCGGTCCTGTGGCCGTGTCTGACCGGTCCTGTGACCGTGTCTGACCGTGTCTGACCGGTCCCGTGGCCGTGTCTGACCGTGTCTGACAGTGTCTGACCGGTCCTGTGGCCGTGTCTGACCGGTCCTGTGACCGTGTCTGACCGTGTCTGACCGGTCCTGTGACCGTGTCTGACCGGTCCTGTGGTCTTGTCTGACCGGTCCTGTGGCCGTGTCTGACCGTGTCTGACCGTGTCTGACCGGTCCTGTGACCGTGTCTGACCGTGTCTGACCGGTCCCGTGGCCGTGTCTGACCGTGGCTGACCGGTCCTGTGGTGGCCGTGTCTGACCGTGTCTGACCGTGTCTGACCGTGTCGGACCGGTCCCGTGGTGGCGGTGTGTTTTCGGCAGGTGCGCGGCGTTGAGCTGGCCTCTGAGATCCTGAAGGTGGTCTACAGTGTCACTCACTCGCTGGCCTCGCCGGATGAGGAGGACGAGGGCCACCTGATGCGGCTTACTGAGGTGCTGCGCGAGTACCTGGTGCTGACCAACACTACAGAGGATCTCACCAAGTAAGTGCCTGGTGCTGACCAACACTACAGAGGATCTCACCAAGTAAGTGCCTGGTGCTGACCAACACTACAGAGGATCTCACCAAGTAAGTGCCTGGTGCTGACCAACACTACAGAGGATCTCACCAAGTAAGTACCTGGTGCTGACCAACACTACAGAGGATCTCACCAAGTAAGTGCCTGGTGCTGACCAACACTACAGAGGATCTCACCAAGTAAGTGCCTGGTGCTGACCAACACTACAGAGGATCTCACCAAGTAAGTGCCTGGTGCTGACCAACACTACAGAGGATCTCACCAAGTAATACCTGGTGCTGACCAACACTACGGAGGATCTCACCAAGTAAGTGCCTGGTGCTGACCAACACTACAGAGGATCTCACCAAGTAAGTGCCTGGTGCTGACCAACACTACAGAAGATCTCACCAAGTAAGTGCCTGGTGCTGACCAACACTACAGAGGATCTCACCAAGTAAGTGCCTGGTGCTGACCAACACTACAGAGGATCTCACCAAGTAAGTACCTGGCGCTGACCAACACTATAGAGGATCTCACCAAGTGAGTACCTGGCAGACTTTGTTAAAATATAATCAACAAACTCAAATTATCCTCGTCTTGTCGGTGCTAACAACAGTGCCATCCAACTGCTCCACTGACCTGGCCCTCAGTTACGTGGTGCAGGTGCTAACAACAGTGCCATCCAACTGCTCCACTGACCTGGCCCCTGCTGCTCCTCAGTTACGTGGTGCAGGTGCTAACGACAGTGCCATCCAACTGCTCCTCTGACCTGGCCCCTGCTGCTCCTCAGTTACGTGGTGCAGGTGCTAACAACAGTGCCATCCAACTGCTCCACTGACCTGGCCCCTGCTGCTCCTCAGTTACGTGGTGCAGGTGCTAACGACAGTGCCATCCAACTGCTCCTCTGACCTGGTCCCTACTGCTCCTCAGTTACGTGGTACATGTGCTAACGACAGTGTCATCCAACTGCTCCACTGACCTGGCCCCCTGCTGCTCCTCAGTTACGTGGTGCAGGTGCTAACGACAGTGCCATCCAACTGCTCCACTGACCTGGCCCCTGCTGCTCCTCAGTTACATGGTGCAGGTGCTAACGACAGTGCCATCCAACTGCTCCACTGACCTGGCCCCTGCTGCTCCTCAGTTACGTGGTGCAGGTGCTAACGACAGTGCCATCCAACTGCTCCACTGACCTGGCCCCTGCTGCTCCACTGACCTGGCCCCTGCTGCTCCACTGACCTGGCCCCTGCTGCTCCACTGACCTGGCCCCCTGCTGCTCCTCAGTTACGTGGTGCGGGTGCTAACGACAGTGCCATCCAACTGCTCCACTGACCTGGCCCCTGCTGCTCCTCAGTTACGTGGTGCAGGTGCTAACGACAGTGCCATCCAACTGCTCCACTGACCTGGCCCCTGCTGCTCCTCAGTTACGTGGTGCAGGTGCTAACGACAGTGCCATCCAACTGCTCCTCTGACCTGGTCCCTACTGCTCCTCAGTTACGTGGTGCAGGTGCTAACGACAGTGTCATCCAACTGCTCCACTGACCTGGTCCCTACTGCTCCTCAGTTACGTGGTGCAGGTGCTAACGACAGTGTCATCCAACTGCTCCACTGACCTGGTCCCTACTGCTCCCCAGTTACGTGGTGCAGGTGCTAACGACAGTGCCATCCAACTGCTCCACTGACCTGGTCCCTACTGCTCCTCAGTTACGTGGTGCAGGTGCTAACGACAGTGTCATCCAACTGCTCCACTGACCTGGCCCCTGCTGCTCCACTGACCTGGCCCCTGCTGCTCCTCAGTTACGTGGTGCAGGTGCTAACGACAGTGCCATCCAACTGCTCCTCTGACCTGGTCCCTGCTGCTCCTCAGTTACGTGGTGCAGGTGCTAACGACAGTGTCATCCAACTGCTCCACTGACCTGGCCCCTGCTGCTCCACTGACCTGGCCCCTGCTGCTCCTCAGTTACGTGGTGCAGGTGCTAACGACAGTGTCATCCAACTGCTCCACTGACCTGGCCCCTGCTGCTCCTCAGTTACGTGGTGCAGGTGCTAACGACAGTGCCATCCAACTGCTCCTCTGACCTGGTCCCTGCTGCTCCTCAGTTACGTGGTGCAGGTGCTAACAACAGTGCCATCCAACTGCTCCTCTGATCTGGTCCCTGCTGCTCCTCAGTTACGTGGTGCAGGTGCTAACGACAGTGCCATCCAACTGCTCCACTGACCTGGCCCCTGCTGCTCCACTGACCTGGCCCCTGCTGCTCCTCAGTTACGTGGTGCAGGTGCTAACGACAGTGCCATCCAACTGCTCCTCTGACCTGGTCCCTGCTGCTCCTCAGTTACGTGGTGCAGGTGCTAACAACAGTGCCATCCAACTGCTCCTCTGATCTGGTCCCTGCTGCTCCTCAGTTACGTGGTGCAGGTGCTAACGACAGTGCCATACAACTGCTCCACTGACCTGGCCCCTGCTGCTCCACTGACCTGGCCCCTGCTGCTCCTCAGTTACGTGGTGCAGGTGCTAACGACAGTGCCATCCAACTGCTCCACTGACCTGGCCCCTGCTGCTCCTCAGTTACGTGGTACAGGTGCTAACGACAGTGTCATCCAACTGCTCCACTGACCTGGCCCCTGCTGCTCCTCAGTTACGTGGTACAGGTGCTAACGACAGTGCCATCCACCTGCTCCACTGACCTGGCCCCTGCTGCTCCTCAGTTACGTGGTACAGGTGCTAACGACAGTGTCATCCAACTGCTCCACTGACCTGGCCCCTGCTGCTCCTCAGTTACGTGGTGCAGGTGCTAACGACAGTGCCATCCAACTGCTCCACTGACCTGGCCCCTGCTGCTCCACTGACCTGGCCCCTGCTGCTCCACTGACCTGGCCCCTGCTGCTCCTCAGTTACGTGGTGCAGGTGCTAACAACAGTGCCATCCAACTGCTCCACTGACCTGGCCCCTGCTGCTCCTCAGTTACGTGGTACAGGTGCTAACGACAGTGTCATCCAACTGCTCCACTGACCTGGCCCCTGCTGCTCCTCAGTTACGTGGTGCAGGTGCTAACGACAGTGCCATCCAACTGCTCCACTGACCTGGCCCCTGCTGCTCCACTGACCTGGCCCCTGCTGCTCCTCAGTTACGTGGTGCAGGTGCTAACGACAGTGTCATCCAACTGCTCCACTGACCTGGCCCCTGCTGCTCCTCAGTTACGTGGTGCAGGTGCTAACGACAGTGCCATCCAACTGCTCCTCTGACCTGGCCCCTGCTGCTCCTCAGTTACGTGGTGCAGGTGCTAACGACAGTGTCATCCAACTGCTCCACTGACCTGGCCCCTGCTGCTCCTCAGTTACGTGGTGCAGGTGCTAACGACAGTGCCATCCAACTGCTCCTCTGACCTGGTCCCTGCTGCTCCTCAGTTACGTGGTGCAGGTGCTAACGACAGTGTCATCCAACTGCTCCACTGACCTGGCCCCTGCTGCTCCACTGACCTGGCCCCTGCTGCTCCTCAGTTACGTGGTGCAGGTGCTAACGACAGTGCCATCCAACTGCTCCACTGACCTGGCCCCTGCTGCTCCACTGACCTGGCCCCTGCTGCTCCTCAGTTACGTGGTGCAGGTGCTAACAACAGTGCCATCCAACTGCTCCACTGACCTGGCCCCTGCTGCTCCACTGACCTGGCCCCCTGCTGCTCCTCAGTTACGTGGTGCAGGTGCTAACGACAGTGTCATCCAACTGCTCCACTGACCTGGCCCCTGCTGCTCCTCAGTTACATGGTGCAGGTGCTAACGACAGTGCCATCCAACTGCTCCACTGACCTGGCCCCTGCTGCTCCTCAGTTACGTGGTGCAGGTGCTAACAACAGTGCCATCCAACTGCTCAACTGACCTGGCCCTCAGTTACGTGGTGCAGGTGCTAACGACAGTGTCATCCAACTGCTCCACTGACCTGGCCCCTGCTGCTCCACTGACCTGGCCCCTGCTGCTCCACTGACCTGGCCCCTGCTGCTCCTCAGTTACGTGGTGCAGGTGCTAACGACAGTGTCATCCAACTGCTCCACTGACCTGGTCCCTACTGCTCCTCAGTTACGTGGTGCAGGTGCTAACGACAATGTCATCCAACTGCTCCACTGACCTGGCCCCTACTGCTCCTCAGTTACGTGGTGCAGGTGCTAACGACAGTGCCATCCAACTGCTCCACTGACCTGGCCCCTGCTGCTCCTCAGTTACGTGGTGCAGGTGCTAGCGACAGTGCCATCCAACTGCTCCACTGACCTGGCCCCTGCTGCTCCTCAGTTACGTGGTGCAGGTGCTAACGACAGTGCCATCCAACTGCTCCTCTGACCTGGTCCCTACTGCTCCTCAGTTACGTGGTGCAGGTGCTAACGACAGTGCCATCCAACTGCTCCACTGACCTGGCCCCTGCTGCTCCTCAGTTACGTGGTGCAGGTGCTAACGACAGTGCCATCCAACTGCTCCTCTGACCTGGTCCCTGCTGCTCCTCAGTTACGTGGTGCAGGTGCTAACGACAGTGCCATCCAACTGCTCCACTGACCTGGCCCCTGCTGCTCCACTGACCTGGCCCCTGCTGCTCCACTGACCTGGCCCCTGCTGCTCCTCAGTTACGTGGTGCAGGTGCTAACAACAGTGCCATCCAACTGCTCCACTGACCTGGCCCCTGCTGCTCCTCAGTTACATGGTGCAGGTGCTAACGACAGTGCCATCCAACTGCTCCACTGACCTGGCCCCTGCTGCTCCTCAGTTACGTGGTGCAGGTGCTAACAACAGTGCCATCCAACTGCTCCACTGACCTGGCCCCTGCTGCTCCACTGACCTGGCCCCTGCTGCTCCTCAGTTACGTGGTGCAGGTGCTAACGACAGTGCCATCCAACTGCTCCTCTGACCTGGCCCCTGCTGCTCCTCAGTTACGTGGTGCAGGTGCTAACGACAGTGCCATCCAACTGTTACTCGGCGCTGGTGGTGCCAGAGACGCCCGGCGCGCGGGCCGACTCCGGGGACGACTCGGCCGCCCTCGACACCGTGCTCCGGCTGCTAAACACCAAAATAAGACAGGTACACTGTACACAGTACACACGGCACACACGGTACAAAACACGATAGGTACACTCGACACGCACGATACAAAACACGACGGGTACACCACAGTTAAACACGACACACACGATACCGAACACTACAGGCATACTACAGTTAATTGTGCTCAGCGGTGTGAGGAAAATCATTATCAGTACTATCGACACCATTGACCCTATCCTCAAATATTACTCTAAAAGTTGAAAAATTACCAAATGCAAATTATTCCGATATATTTCGAGCACAGCTCTTCGTCTGTCGTTAACCCTAAACCTAGTCGCACAATGCAGAAATCGTCTCAATTGCCTTATCTATGCCCACAAAATTCAAATAATGCACTCCGTGACTATTTCATATCCCACCCCTCAGTTCCAATATCCATCTCACGATTCACATCCAATCACAACATGCAATTCATACAGCAGCAAGCAGCTTGGGTTTAGGCATACAACATACATTCTAAAACATCTTACAAGTACCGCGTAGCTATCCACAATACCTAGTGTGGAAGAAGTTGCCATGATGTAGTATTGTCATTAATTTTAGGCCTCGCATCTCGAATGCAAATAGATTCAGCGATCCTCCTATCCGCTTCGTCTCTGCAGACACGCAGACACCACCTTGACACCACCTAATGACACCACCTTGACACCACCTAATGACACCACCTTGACTGGTGGTGTCCACCCTGACTGGTGGTGGTGTCCTAATGACACCACCTTGACTGCCATAATCCTGCGTGTCTGCAGAGACGAAGCGGATAGGAGGATCGCTGAATCTATTTGCATTCGAGATGCGAGGCCTAAAATTAATGACAATACTACATCATGGCAACTTCTTCCACACTAGGTATTGTGGATAGCTACGCGGTACTTGTAAGATGTTTTAGAATGTATGTTGTATGCCTAAACTCAAGCTGCTTGCTGCTGTATGAATTGCATGTTGTGATTGGATGTGAATCGTGAGATGGATATTGGAACTGAGGGGTGGGATATGAAATAGTCACGGAGTGCATTATTTGAATTTTGTGGGCATAGATAAGGCAATTGAGACGATTTCTGCATTGTGCGACTAGGTTTAGGGTTAACGACAGACTAAGAGCTGTGCTCGAAATATATCGGAATAATTTGCATTTGGTAATTTTTCAACTTTTAGAGTAATATTTGAGGATAGGGTCAATGGTGTCGATAATACTACAGTTAACCCGGCATTGACTGGGGTCTCAGCAGAACACCATTGACTGGGGGTGGGGGCAGCGAGACGCGCAAGGCGGCAATCGAAAGCTATCTATGAGACGAATCGAAAGCATACTAAACAAAATGTCAAAGTGAGGTAAAATGTCAGGTCAGGTCACGGTCAGGTCAAAGGTCAAAATCGAAGTATTTGAGTTTATGGGTCATACTTTCCATCCAAAACCTTCGATTACGACCATGATCACCCAAAGTGCTGCAAAAGGTATGATACACATCCCGCATGAGCTAAAGTGAGATTGTTGGTAAAGGTCAAGGTCACAGAAGGTCACTATGCGCAAAATATCTACGAAAGTCATGCAACACATGTTTTATGGGTTATTTTCCACGTAGAATTCGATAGTGATAGACGTTTTACCACCTGACTTCATTTACATGAAGTTAGTGTCAAGGTCAGGTCAAGTTCAGGTCACTGAAGGTCAAAATTTGAAATTGATAAATCTAAATAAAAAAGTAATGTTGCTAGACCAGTTTTGTCTCAGAAATACAGTGCTGGCATTTATTTGTCTATCTGATCAATACAAGGCAAAAAACGCAATTTCAAAATATGACTTGATGAGTTGCCCATACTTTAGTTGCCATAAATAAGTCAGTCAAAAATGGTGATATCATTTTGAAAATTGGTATGGTAGTTTCCCATTTCCCATTTTCCCATTTTCTCTGACATATATTCCGTTTTTTAAATATCTTTGAACAATTTGATTTTGTGGGTATTTTTAAACAACAAAAATTAAAGTTTGGGTGTAAAAAACAACATTTTCACAAATCCGTGATAACCATGTGTAGCCCTTGTCATTTGTTATCTTTTGATGGTTTTGGATTGCATTTTGCTCAAAATATGGCATTTGTACAGTCTGTTAAAGTTAAGCTGATTTTTGTGTAAAACTCGTGTATAGTGACTAGAGATGCAAACATTTATCCAAAAACGGAAACCGGCACCGCCACCGCCATCGCTCATAAATGAGTTGGCACCGGCATCAAGCCCGGCCACATGTGGTGGCACCTGCCAGGCCCGGCAGCCAGCAATCTGCATGTCCACTTCATTATACATTAAACAATATTTTAACCCCGAACTTGTGCTGAGCCCGGCATGAGACCGGCAAGCCTGAGTTCAGACACAGCTTCAGGCCCGCCGGGCCTGAATTTGGGCCCGGCGCCGGCTCCGGCTCCGTGGTCCTGAAATTTGCATCCCTAGTAGTGACGTCTCTAAATTCGCTATAACTCGAAATTTGTCGACGAAATTGCTTTATTTTTTCAGTATCTCTATCTCGGTATCTCTGTATCGGTGTCTCTGTCTCGGTATCTCTGCCTCGGTATCTCTGTCTCGGTATCTCTGTCTCGGTATCTCTGTCTCGGTATCTCTGTCTCGGTATCTCTGTCTCGGTATCTCTGTCTCGGTATCTCTGTCTCGGTATCTCTGTCTCGGTATCTCTGTCTCGGTATCTCTGTCTCGGTATCTCTGTCTCGGTATCTCTGTCTCGGTATCTCTGTCTCGATATCTCTGTCTCGATATCTCTGTCTCGATATCTCTGTCTCGGTATCTCTGTCTCGGTATCTCTGTCTCGGTATCTCTGTCTCGGTATCTCTGTCTCGGTATCTCTGTCTCGGTATCTCTGTCTCGGTATCTCTGTCTCGGTATCTCTGTCTCGGTATCTCTGTCTCGGTATCTCTGTCTCGGTATCTATGTCTCGGTATCTCTGTCTCGGTATCTCTGTCTCGGTATCTCTGTCTCGGTATCTCTGTCTCGGTATCTCTGTCTCGGTATTTCTGTCTCGGTATCTCTGTCTCGGTATCTCTGTCTCGGTATCTCTGTCTCGGTATCTCGGTCTCGGTGTCTCGGTCTCGGTATCTCTGTCTCGGTATCTCTGTCTCGGTATCTCTGTATCGGTATCTCTGTCTCGGTATCTCTGTCTCGGTATCTCGTGTCTCGGTATCTCGTGTCTCGGTATCTCGTGTCTCGGTATCTCGTGTCTCGGTATCTCGTGTCTCGGTATCTCGTGTCTCGGTATCTCGTGTCTCGGTATCTCGTGTCTCGGTATCTCGTGTCTCGGTATCTCGTGTCTCGGTATCTCGTGTCTCGGTATCTCGTGTCTCGGTATCTCGTGTCTCGGTATCTCGTGTCTCGGTATCTCGTGTCTCGGTATCTCGTGTCTCGGTATCTCGTGTCTCGGTATCTCGTGTCTCGGTATCTCGTGTCTCGGTATCTCGTGTCTCGGTATCTCGTGTCTCGGTATCTCGTGTCTCGGTATCTCGTGTCTCGGTATCTCGTGTCTCGGTATATCTCTCTCTGTGTGTCTTCACTGTCCTCGGGCTCTGTTTACGTGACTGTCTGATTGTATGTCTGTCTGTGTCTAAATGCGTCCGACTGTATCTGACTGTCTGACGGTATGTATGTATGTGTGTATGTCTGTCTGTGTGTGTCTGTGTGTGTGCAGCCGCTGCCGGTGACTGGCAGCTGCCAGCGGGAGCAGCTGTCGCCCATCCTGGCCATGATGTCTTCCTCCAGCAAGGCTTGTCGCGCCATCCGTCGGTACTTCCGCGCCAAGGTACGCTCCTCCGCGTGTCGCAGCTCACGCACTGAATAGGACTATGTGGGCGGGGGGGGGGTCCCATGTCTCTCTCCACTGGGTGTGACTCCGTGACGGGTTTAGACAGCTATTCAGGCATGGTCTCCGTCAGACAGCTATCCTGGTAAAGTCTCCGTCAGACAGCTCTATCCTGGTAAAGTCTCCCGCCAGACAGCTAGCCTGGTAAAGTCTCTGTCAGACAGCTACCCTGGTAAAGTCTCAGTCAGACAGCTCTATCCTGGTAAAGTCTGTCAGACAGCTATCCTGGTACAGTATCTGTCTGACAGCTATGCTGGTAAAGTTTCCGTCAAACAGTTATCCTGGTACGGTATCTGTCAGACGCTATCCTGGTAAAGTCTCTGCCGGGCCTCGCTGAGCGAGAGTGGACGGCTCTGAGTGCCATCCGTGCACTCAGCGCCAGTTGGTCTCATGGTGTCAGTGGCAGGAATACTGTGCAATGTGTATGGCATCGGAGCGGGCATGGGCATGGGGTGTATGGCATGGGCGTCATACAACCATAAGAGTTGCGGCGCCCTAACACCCCCAATACACCACCACCACCACCATCGGAGCGGGTTTCTCGATTTGGGTGTTCCCGCAATCATACTGGGATTAATGAGTCAGTCACTTCTGGCTAGTCGATGTAAGTGGTTTCTATGCGGTATCATGCTATGCCATTGGATATGTTGATGACGTGTTGTGCCCTCTGCAGTCTGCACAGTGTGTGACTCAGTTTGACTGATGGGCATAGATACTGCAGCCGTTGGGCCTGGCTGCCTGGCTATGGGGCTGGCTGACGTGTGATGTTGGCTGGCTGGTTTGTCGTGTGACCGCTGTGGCCGCCGTCCGTCCGTCCGGCCGCCTCAGATCCTGACGTGTGATGTTGGCTGGCTGACGTGTGATGTTGGCTGGCTGGTTTGTCGTGTGACCGCTGTGGCCGCCGTCCGTCCGTCCGGCCGCCTCAGATCCTGACGTGGGATGTTGGCTGGCTGACGTGTGATGTTGGCTGGCTGGTTTGTCGTGTGACCGCTGTGGCCGCCGTCCGTCCGTCCGGCCGCCTCAGATCCTGACGTGTGATGTTGGCTGGCTGACGTGTGATGTTGGCTGGCTGGTTTGTCGTGTGACCGCTGTGGCCGCCGTCCGTCCGTCCGTCCGCCTCAGATCCTGACGTGGGATGTTGGCTGGCTGACGTGTGATGTTGGCTGGCTGGTTTGTCGTGTGACCGCTGTGGCCGCCGTCCGTCCGTCCGGCCGCCTCAGATCCTGACGTGGGATGTTGGCTGGCTGACGTGTGATATTGGCTGGCTGGTTTGTCGTGTGACCGCTGTGGCCGTCTGTCCGGCCGCCTCAGATCCTGCCGCCCAGACGTGACGTGCTGGTGCGGCCCGAGGACGGCACCTCTGTGCGCAGCCAGCTCATCAGGCTGATGACGGCGCCCGTCTCCGAGGTCAAGGTGCTGGCGGCCCACCTGCTCTTTGTGCTCTGCAAGGAGGACGGTGAGTGGCGAACGGGGCGGCTCTCTGCAAGCACAGCTCGTCTGATATGCATGCTGTGCTCTATAGCCTCTCCTAAACGGTTTCATGTTTGCCTCCTTAGGCTGAATGGTTATTAACGATGAACGGTATTGGATTTATGACATGGTAATTAATTGTAAGTATCGGCGGTAGTCTCCGACATGTTTTTAAATATCAAGTTTAAGAAGTTAATGTAAAGAGGTTTTGTACGCCGGACGATCACTGTCCTTTGTTACCTTATGCGGATGTTTCGCCGCTCCTGTCCAAGCCTGGCTCACTGTGCCCGGATGTTTCGCCGCTCCTGTCCGAGCCTGACTCACTGTGCCCGGATGTTTCGCCGCTCCTGTCCGAGCCTGGCTCACTGTGCCGCTCCTGTCCGTGCCGGACTCACTGTGCCGCTCCTGTCCGTGCCTGACTCACTGTGCCGCTCCTGTCCGAGCCTGACTCACTGTGCCGCTCCTGTCCGAGCCTGGCTCACTGTGCCGCTCCTGTCCGAGCCTGGCTCACTGTGCCGCTCCTGTCCGTGCCTGACTCACTGTGCCGCTCCTGTCCGTGCCTGACTCACTGTGCCGCTCCTGTCCGAGCCTGACTCACTGTGCCGCTCCTGTCCGTGCCTGGCTCACTGTGCCGCTCCTGTCCGTGCCTGGCTCACTGTGCCGCTCCTGTCCGTGCCTGACTCACTGTGCCGCTCCTGTCCGTGCCTGACTCACTGTGCCGCTCCTGTCCTAGCCTGACTCACTGTGCCGCTCCTGTCCGTGCCTGGCACACTGTACCGCTCCTGTCCGTGCCTGACTCACTGTGCCGCTCCTGTCCGAGCCTGACTCACTGTGCCCGGATGTTTCGCCGCTCCTGTCCGAGCCTGACTCACTGTGCCCGGATGTTTCGCCGCTCCTGTCCGTGCCTGACTCACTGTGCCCGGATGTTTCGCCGCTCCTGTCCGAGCCTGGCTCACTGTGCCGCTCCTGCCTGTGTGCACACAGTGGGCCGTTTCGTGAAGTACACGGGTTACGGTAACGCGGCCGGCCTGCTGGCGGCAAGAGGTCTGATGCTGGGCGGGCCGCGGCCGGCCGGCTACTCCTCCGACTCGGACTCGGACACCGAGGAGTACGTCCGCTCCCAGCACAGGTGAGTCGCCCGCTGCTCGCCCATCGGAAATCAGCTGATCGCAGTGACCGAAAGACGAATGTCGCCAGTTGCAGAGTGTGTCGCCGAATGTCTCCAGATCCCGCGATATTTTGTGTTCGTGTTGTCACTCGACCGTTGTACGCGCTGATCCGTGTGTCTCTTCCGACCACCGCGTCAGGTCAGAATAGTTGGCCGGCTGTGGCTCGTCGCTCGCCTGCCGGCTGACTGTGTGTCTGCGTGTGTGTGTGTGTCTGCGTGTACGTGTGTGTGTGTGTGTGTCTGCGTGTACGTGTGTGTGTGTGTGTGTGTGTGTGTGTGTGTGTCTGTGTCGCGTGGTGTCCCCAGTATGGACCCGGTGACTGGACGGGTGGAGCCGCCTCGACCCGACCCGATGGCTGGCTTTTCCGAGGAGCGCAAGATCCACGAGGCCGAGAAACTGGTGACGCTCATCAACCAGTCGATCGAGTGAGTGCGGGTGCCGAGGGGAGGGGGTCTGCCGCCACCGGGTGGGCGCCACCAGACGGGATTCAGCTGACGCGGCGAGGGGGGGGGGGGGCTTGGCGGCTGTAGGGCTGTAGGTCGTGTAGCGTAACCGGTCACCTGATTGCCGTGCTGCTGTAGAGACTGCTCATGGCCAGTGACCGTCAGTGGCCGTCAGTGACCGTCAGTGACCGTCAGTGACTGTCAGTGACCGTCAGTGACCGTCAGTGACCGTCAGTGACCGTCAGTGACCGTCAGTGACCGTCAGTGACCGTCAGTGACCGTCAGTGACCGTCAGTGACCGTCAGTGACCGTCAGTGACCGTCAGTGACCGTCAGTGACCGTCAGTGACCGTCAGTGACCGTCAGTGACCGTCAGTGACCGTCAGTGACCGTCAGTGACCGTCAGTGACCGTCAGTGACCGTCAGTGACCGTCAGTGACCGTCAGTGACCGTCAGTGACCGTCAGTGACCGTCAGTACACAGTCTTCAGTCCTGACAGACGTGACGTCCGACTGCTCTCGGTTTAACTATGCTCTTATTGACAAACTGGCATGTTGATAGTGACGATACTTGGGCCAACAAATGTCATCAAACTCTTAAACAGCTTCGTGACTGAATACTATGTGTGTCCGCGGGGTGTGTTGCAGTAACGGGCTGATTCAGCCGTGCCGGATCGGCGCGGACGGCAAGCCGCACCCCATCGCCCACGTGCTGGAGCTGCAGGAGGGCGCCGCCGCCGCCGGCAGCACCGGCACCACCGGCACCAGCGCCGGCTCCGGTAACGCGGGCAGCGCCGGCCGGAAGCCGACCGACAGCGACAGCGACTAGCCGTGCCGCGCCGTGCGGTCTGCAGGGTGGCGCCAACGGTCAGCGGCGGGTCGTCTGCGGCCCACCGGCGGCGGCTCCGCCCCACAGGCAGAGTGCGCCGGTCCAGCGGCGCAGTCGTCCGCTCCGCCACAGGCCCAGTGTCTCCGTCTCCCGTCACCACAGACCCCGCCCAGATGCACCAGTCGCTCGGACACCACCGCCAGGAATCTGAATCAAACCGTGTACGTGACCTGTGGCCAGCCGGCGAGGCGGCGGCGCGTGGCCCGGCCGGGTTCGGGGGTGCCGACTCCGCTCGGTTGCAGAGCGCTGCGTGCTCTGTGTGATACATACTATAACACAGTGTACGTGCAGTGCGTCAGGAGACGGCGCTTCTCGGCTAGCTTGCGCCAGTTGGTTAGGTTAGGACAATGTATCGGTGCCATTCGGCTCGGGCTTCTGGCCGACCCTCGGTATCGCCGACGGTGTCAGTGTCGCTGACGGGACGACTGTGTGGACACGGTCTGCGTAGTCTGGGCAGCGCTCCTACCCAGACGCTGTGTCTGACCTGCTGTAGTCAGTCGACCCACCAGTCCCACACCACACACAGCAGCGGCCAGACGCTGGAGCGGTGCGCGGGCCGGAGCCCTCCGCTCAGCTGGTGTCGACGGCTCTAGGCTGCGACCGGCGGCGGCGCCGTATCGTCCCGTATGTGGCCGACTCTGCGCGGCATTCCCTGCGGTGTCGGCCAGCCGCGCGGCGTTCCCTGCGGTGTCGGCCAGCCGCCGGTACGCTGCAGCGCTCAGGTAGGCCGCCGACGAAGCTTTAACGGTGTCCCGGTCCGCCCGGCTGCCGAGCAGCCCAGCGGAGCTCCTGTGGCGACGTCTCCCGGCCATCCTGAGCCCCGCAGCCCGCATAGCATGCCTGGGCCGGCACGCAGCGATGCTCCCTCCAATCTGTGTACTGTAGCTCAGTATCGCATCGACATCCAGCAGGATGCCTGGGCCGGCACGCAGCGATGCTCCCTCCAATCTGTGTACTCAGTATCGCATCGACATCCAGCAGGATGCCTGGGCCGGCACGCAGCGATGCTCCCTCCGATCTGTGTACTCAGTATCGCATCGACATCCAGCAGGATGCCTGGGCCGGCACGCAGCGATGCTCCCTCCGATCTGTGTACTGTAGCTCAGTATCGCATCGACATCCAGCCTGGATGCCTGGGCCGGCACGCAGCGATGCTCCCTCCGATCTGTGTACTCAGTATCGCATCGACATCCAGCCTGGATGCCTGGGCCGGCACGTAGCGATGCTCCCTCCGATCTGTGTACTGTAGCTCAGTATCGCATCGACATCCAGCCAGGATGCCTGGGCCGGCACGCAGCGATGCTCCCTCCGATCTGTGTACTGTAGCTCAGTATCGCATCGACATCCAGCCTGGATGCCTGGGCCGGCACGCAGCGATGCTCCCTCCGATCTGTGTACTCAGTATCGCATCGACATCCAGCCTGGATGCCTGGGCCGGCACGCAGCGATGCTCCCTCCGATCTGTGTACTCAGTATCGCATCGACATCCAGCAGGATGCCTGGGCCGGCACGCAGCGATGCTCCCTCCGATCTGTGTACTCAGTATCGCATCGACATCCAGCAGGATGCCTGGGCCGGCACGCAGCGATGCTCCCTCCGATCTGTGTACTCAGTATCGCATCGACATCCAGCCAGGATGCCTGGGCCGGCACGTAGCGATGCTCCCTCCGATCTGTGTACTGTAGCTCAGTATCGCATCGACATCCAGCCAGGATGCCTGGGCCGGCACGCAGCGATGCTCCCTCCGATCTGTGTACTCAGTATCGCATCGACATCCAGCCAGGATGCCTGGGCCGGCACGCAGCGATGCTCCCTCCGATCTGTGTACTCAGTATCGCATCGACATCCAGCAGGATGCCTGGGCCGGCACGCAGCGATGCTCCCTCCGATCTGTGTACTCAGTATCGCATCGACATCCAGCAGGATGCCTGGGCCGGCACGCAGCGATGCTCCCTCCGATCTGTGTACTCAGTATCGCATCGACATCCAGCAGGATGCCTGGGCCGGCACGCAGCGATGCTCCCTCCGATCTGTGTACTCAGTATCGCATCGACATCCAGCAGGATGCCTGGGCCGGCACGCAGCGATGCTCCCTCCGATCTGCGTACTGTAGCTCAGTATCGCATCGACATCCAGCAGGATGCCTGGGCCGGCACGCAGCGATGCTCCCTCCGATCTGTGTACTGTAGCTCAGTATCGCATCGACATCCAGCAGGATGCCTGGGCCGGCACGCAGCGATGCTCCCTCCGATCTGTGTACTCAGTATCGCATCGACATCCAGCAGGATGCCTGGGCCGGCACGCAGCGATGCTCCCTCCGATCTGTGTACTGTAGCTCAGTATCGCATCGACATCTCGTGTTTATTATCCATTTTAGGGATTCATATTGCATTATCCGTACATATTTTGTGTGTATATATGCGTGTTTTATTATAGCTGTAGGTGTCTTTTGTCGCGTATACTCTCCGAGTGGTGGCATTACGGGTGGGAAGGGTTCGGCGAGTGGCGTGGTCACAGCTGGCAGGTCCCTGCAGCGTTCGCCGGTATTCCGAAAGCCGGCTCGGCTGGCCGCAGGGTTTAGTGTCACAAGTCTGTGCTACGTGCGTCTACCCGAGTAGCGCGGCAGGAATAGCCGTAGAACGACCCGCTTCGAACACCAGGCTTTTTACCCGCAACTATGTGGTTTGTGAAGCATAATACACACACTATATTGTGGTGAGCTGACCTGTCTTGTCTCATCTGTTCACGTTCGTTCATGCATAGCTTTGCGCGTCTCTGCTGTGTTAACTGTGTTAACTCGCGCACCGCTGGGGGTACATTTTACCCTCCCCCCCCCCTCCTCACGAATATCTTTAATTGCTATTTAAAAAAATGAATGGTATCGACACTAAATTGTCGGAACCTTCCCCCAATCAATTATACACCCGTATGTAAAAGGAAAATTTATTAGACCCAAAAACTTCTGAGAAAATGGCGTTTTAATGGCGTCATATCAGGTCATTTTTGACCAAAAAGCGATAAATGTTCGACGAATCATATAGAATCGAGCTTTTAGGCAAATTGCAAATAAACATAAAAATACAGGAAATAGTGTTCTATTCAAAGTTGCCATCTCGGATTTTCAAAATGTTGATTTTTTACCCCCCAAAATAATAATAAAGCTGAAAATCCACAAAATCAAAGTTTTCAAAAATATTAAACAAAACACGGAATACACGGAAACACGGAGTATGGACGATATACAAACCAAATTGAAAAACAATATCTGTATTTTTGACTGACTTGAAATGACTCCCTAAATATTAGTAACTCATGAGTTTCCTAGTCATTAAAGGGAATGTTTCACCTTTGTATTAGTTTTAAACTGAGATAGCCATTATCTTGGGCCGTTATTGAAATGTCTGAATTTCCTAATGTCTAATTAGGAAATAAAGGAAATTATTAGGAATAAAATGTATAATTTTCCTTTCCTAAAGGAGATCCGAGGGAGGGGGGGCAAAAAAATACCCCCTCCCCCCAGTAAGTCTCGTTACGAAATATACCCCAGTAACTCGCGGGTTAAATGGTTACTTGAATTACTGACTCATGTTAAATGTGACTTGAATTACTGACAAAATAACGTATTGGACTTGGGATAGGTTAGGGTAACATAACTTACCTTACCACGCAGGTGTGTAGATATAATTTCTCCCAAGGGGGGGGGGGGGGAATGGGATCAGAGGGGCCCTCGTAGCGAAGGGAGGCCCACATAATTACAACAGTACAGTATGTTGTAAAACAACGACAAATAATTTTCGACAACAAAAAGATATTTAGTTTTAGGAGTCAAAAACTAAAAATTTAGCAAATCCGAGATAGCCATTTTCAATATAATGTCATGTCCTTTTTTGTGCAATTTGTTTCAAAACTCGATTTTCTACGATTTGTCGAACATTTATTGTTTTTACACCCAAAATGACTTGACATGACGTGATTAAAAGGTCATTATCTCCCAAAGTGCTCCTCCATTTTCATTTAAATGTTGTGACAAGACGTAGAATTGATGCAGCATAAGTTACTGAACGATTGACGTCGATTTCTATCATTGTTTCCAAGTTATTGAGAAAATCAGGGAGGGATGGGGGCAGATTCTGCTACCTCCAGCGGGGCGCGGGTTAATCAAAATAATATCCTGAGTCTTCTTCAATTCGGATTAAAGGAAATAGCTCACCTTCAACATTAGTTTTAAACTGAGATAGCAGTTTTGTAGCCCGTGTTGGGAAACCCCTATCTGCAAGTTTTCTTGACTGAAAAGACTACAGCCGAATATATTGTATTTTTTGGCGAAGGAATGCGGTGCCGGCGAAAGAATGTGGTGTTGGATCTATCCCGGGCAGAGGCTATACCATCAGCCACTCCGCTTGCAGCTGGTGCTAGCAAGCGAACCGCCGGACGCCGGTTGGCACATCTCCAATGCGAGTCTATCCTTACGCGACTACTTTCGAATCTGATTGGCTGAACCATTTTTTACATTCGCGTGACGTCAGGACTCTGACTCAGAGAGTATGCATATAGTTTTGATAAACAATACAAATTTACGACCTTATGTCCTGAATCAGCGCGATATGAGGCCATTTTTGACAATATAAAAATACATTGTATTACAAAATATAATCAAATTGTGTTTGGGAAATTTTCCAAGGTGAACTATTTCCTTTAAGGAAACAACACAGTACGTACATGCCGATTGTGCACATGTACGATGAAGTTACAAAATCTCTACAAAATAACGAAATAGCATGCTCCTTATATCTTGATTTACAGAAAGCTTTGGATACCGTTTGCTTAGAAATTGTCTTGAAAAAAAATACACCACATTGATACGAGGTGACGATATGACGATATATGACGATATATGATGACGAGGTGACGAGGTACATTGTGAATTTGTGATACACAATAGATACACAATAGAGTTATATTAACCCGCCATTCACTGGGGGGGGGGGGGGGGGGGCGTTTAACATCAGGGGGTCGTTTAACGCCCCGCTGATTAATTTTCGTAATAGCTCATAAAACAATAGCGCTATCAGCGTGAAACTTCGGGGACCTTCTTATACATCGATTTGACGTCTTCGGTGGAAAAAATAAACACATTTCGTCGAGAAAATTCGTCGGCTGAGACCCCAGTTATAATGCCGGGTTAATACTCGTGCATTGTCAAAGTGTGGGATATCTTACTGGCGCTTTGCCCACCTACGGCAATCACAGCCTGATCAGTTTGCTTCTGAGACAAAAGAGAATTAAGAACACCCCTAAGGTTTGGCACATGGCGCGCCCCGGCGCGAGTGCGAGATTCAGGACTTATTCATGCGAGCTTATTCCTGCCAAGATGCTCAGTTAGTGAGTCTTTCTGTTCACTGATAATCCAGTTCATTGATCGTTGTGCTGCGCCTTGTTTGTACTCAAAATATACGCTGTTTTCCGTAGCATCAAAGCAGTTATTGTGTTAGTGAGCAAACTATGTAGATGAGTCTTCAAAACGATAACACGATTTCACGTATCGAACATGCCGTAATGCAACGTTCGACGCCACTCAACGTCATCTACTCAGGTACGAACAACTAGCAAAACCAGCTAGCTTCAGGACGTGACGGGCCTGCTCGCGGCGGTGGAGCCAGGCTGGCGGCACCGCGGGCGCCGAGCGCTGCCGAACCAGCAGCCGACCTCAGCGCTGCCGCTGTCCTCGACCGCGCGCCGCCGGCGGCGGCACAGTCACGCTGTCACACTGTCACGCTGTCACACAGTCACGCTGTCACGCTGTCACACAGTCACGCTGTCACGCACAGTCACACCGGCGTAGCGTCCATCCCGCTTCAAGAATACCACGGCCGGCAGCGGCTTCAGTGCAAGCTAGGCCGTTCAGACTGTTTCCATCACTCTGCAATGTCCAGCTCACCGCGAGGGACCACGCGATCCTTGTCAGGGTACTGCCCCCTCCGGTGACGAGAAGTAATCCGCGAATCGATCCCTTAGCGCCTTAGTGTCCCGAGAAGCGTTGTTGGAGCCGAGCCGCCCCGGGCACCCGAGCGCGCCAGCCCCCTCCGACTGCGACCGCCACGCGCCTCTTCGCACCTGGCCGTCGTGCTCGACGTCCACGTCGTCTGGGCCGATGTAGGGCAGCGAGTCGGTGGAGGTTCCATCTCGACGACGGAGGAAGTTGTGGAGCACGGTAGCGGCTTTGACGATGACGTCAATCGTCTCAACGTCGGCTATGATGGCCTGACGGAAGATCCTCCACTTTGTTACAAGTATGCCGAAAGTGTTCTCCATCACGCTCCTTGCACGGCTCAGACGGTAGTTGTATAGCTGCCTCTTATGACGGTTAGCATCCGCCATGCTCCTCCCCGGATACGGCCGCATGAGGAAGTTCTTCAGGGGAAACGCCTCGTCTCCCAACATCACGTATTGGAGGCCGTCACCCGGCGGAGGGGGGAGGTTCAGGCTGCCGTCGTCCAGGCCTTTGCCCAGCGCTGACTTGGCCAGCACTGCTCCGTCATGGCTGCTGCCATACGCCCCGATGTCGACGCACACGAAACAGTAGTTTCCATCGGCGACGGCAAGGAGGATGGTGGAGAACGTCCCATTGATGTACTTGCCATCTATCACACCTGAAACCAGAGACAGCACACTGTCATTAGATATAGTATGAAATAGAATGTTACTACACCTGCACTATCAACATCAGACTGGTACCACTGGACTGGTACCATGAGACTGGACTGGTACTTGGAAAGTAAAATTCCTGATTTGTAATAGATGGTAAATCCTTGTGAGGAAAATGTAATTTTATTTTCACTACAATGTTGGTAGGGTCAGGTGAAAATAGCAAATTTCTAGAACAAAAAATGAAGAGAGAAAAATTATTGGACCCAAACGTCCAGAAAATGGCCAAAATTCCCAGGCTGGTGTACAGCTCACCGTACAGCTCAGCATACAGCTCAACATACAGCTCACTGTATAGATCAGCATACAGCTCACTGCATAGCTCAGCATACAGCTCACCGTACAGTTCAGCGCAGGGCTGTTTTTTTCTCATGACCTGGTCCCGGAGAGTACAAATACATAGGTATAGAGTACAATTGCATTGTTATGAAAGGTAAAATGCCAATTTTTAAAAAAAATAGAAAATAATTTTACTTGGAAAGTAAAAATTCCTGATTTGTAATCGATATTAAATCCTTGTGAGGAAAATGTGATTTTATTTTCACTGCAATGTTGGTAAGATCAAGTGAAAAGAGCAAAGTTACAGAACAAAAATGAATGGAGCAAAATTCTTTGGGTCCAAAAAGTCCAGAAAATAGCAAAAATGCCAAGGCTAGACCAGACAGGTAGACCAGATTATTAACATAAAATTACACCTATTCCAAGACTTTGTAAACAGGGTGAAAATGAACATTTATTTATACACATCATGAGGTAGCTCCGTGAAACACGGCTATTCTGCACCTCGAGTCATAAAAGCATAAGCAGCGAACAATCTGGAGTCAGGCATTCACAGCAGGCGCACAATGTCACATTGTGTCACAGTATTTATGTATAGACATATCAGTCATCGTCACCAAACTGACTTCTTAAGAGCCATCTTCGCACCTCGCCTCTGAAAAGTGAGGGCTGCATATCACGCATGGCTGCTGGCAGGCCGTTGAATTTGATCACGATAGAGTATAAAAACCTGCGCTTTCCTGACTCAGATCTTATCTGAGGGGTCACAAGCTGATCCGACTGCCTAGTGGAGCGATGGTGAATGTCGTGTCTGGTGATAAGACCATGGGCAAGTGTCTCTGGCTCAGATATACACCGGATCTTGTTCAGAAGTGTGAGGCCGTGATACAAAAACATATTCTCGGCTGTGAGCCATTTAAGCTCCCGTAGCACGTCACTGATGTGGTCGTACTTTCTGCGACCGGAGATGACTCGAGCTCCAAAGTTGAGTATTCGCTGAAGGCGACATAGCTGAGTTTTGTTGGTAGCTCCGTAGACGGTCACACAGTAGCGTATCAGGGAAATCACCAGCCCTTCCACAAGTCGGATCACAGTGGGCTGTGGCAGGCAATGACGACTGTGGCTGAGGCCACACAGTGTACCGGTACATCGTCGTACTAGGTCATCGATGTGAGCCGAGAACGTCATTCTCTGATCAAACACGACACCCAGATTCCGCACAGTGGGAGAACCGACGACAGTAGTTCCCATGAAATTGATGCTGACGGCCGGGAGCCGCTGAACGTTTTGACGAGAGCCGAGAACTATAAGCTGTGTTTTCTCTGCGTTAATTTTTAGCCCATTTTTGCCAAACCATCGGGAAAGCTGTAGAAGAGTTTGCTCCATTGAAGTTACAAGGGAACCAACATCGCCAGGCCTCCCAGAGATCAGAACCTGGGTGTCATCCGCATATTGCACAATGTCCGCATCGTTCGCATACAGAGGAAGGTCATTGGCATAAATCGAGTACAACAGGGGTCCCAACGCTGAGCCCTGGTAGGTGCCGATGGGGTTCAGCAGCGGCCGAGAGGTAACACGCTCGCCAGATGGCGTTCGAATACGCACTTGTTGGTAGTGATCGGCCAGATAGCTATTAAACCATCGCTCGTCTACACCGTAAAGACGCAGCTTGCTAAGAAGACGATCGTGCGGGATAACATCAAAACATTTCGAAAAATCCAAAAGACAGAGAAGAGTGACGTAACTGTGGTCCATTGCAGTAAACACTTTGTCAGTTACGGTAAGCAGTGCAGTGTCGGTGGAATGGTTCAGTCTAAAACCATGCTGACTAGGAGAAAACAGATGATGCGATGAAAAGTAATAAAAAAGCTGCTCGTACACGACTCGTTCAGTGATCTTAGCGATAGTCGGTAAAATCGAAATGGGTCGGTAGTTAGAGGTTTTTGTTGATTTTGAGGATTTCTGAATAGGATGAACGATTGTCAATTTCCAAGATCTAGGGACGTGACCGGAGACGGAGACCGGAGAACATTTGCTACAACATGCACTGGGCCAGTATGCAAAACGTTGCAAGTTTCAACGAGATCTTGTAGGGCAGGGTTGGCACCAAACATCAAAATTGGGGCAGCTTTTGAAAAATTGGGGGCAGGTTTGGAAATTTGGGGGCAGCTTTTAAATTTGGGGGCAAAATGGTAAATTTAGGCTTTGGGAATTTTGGGGAAGCTTTCAACTTTTTGGGGCCAAAGTAACAATTTACTGATTCACACTAGATAAAACGTGATTGTGATTAGGACCGACTGCACCCCTCCCTCCGGTCAACAGCTTTTGGCTGAAAAGTGAATCAATACTAGATAAAAATGTGATTGTGAATACCCCGGTCAACAGTATTTGCTGACCGAGGACCAAAATTTCCTTCTCTGGGAAAAAGGGAAACAATCCTGCCCCAAATGGGGCAGCTTGCTGTATTTGGGGCAGTATTTGGGCTGCCCCAAATGTCTTGTTGATGTTCCTGCCACGTTTTGCATACTGGAAACTGGGCTGGAAACTAATTTGTGTTTACATACCCAAGCAGTGTGGGAAGTGCCACCTCTCCACAAACTCTTTGGCAATGGCCAGCCAGTCTTCCTGTGTTGGCGGCTTCATCTCACTGGGTGCTAGCTCATCCCACAGCACAGAGCAGACCTCCTTGATGATCTTGCTTGTTGTGGCTTGTTCAACCTGGAAGGACCTCGCTATATCCTGCTGGCTCTGGCCACTTGCCAGGTACCTGTGGAGAAAGAGAACCATAAATATCAGGCACAATTAATAGCAATTCACATCTAGTTATGTTTAAATTGTGCCTTATACCAGGATCACTGATTATAGCTTCCGACCACCAATGAATGGAAACATAACAAAGAGGGCAAAATTGACAAAATGTGTTACATAGTTTATGAAGAGTCCCTTAACTTGCACATCAAAACATTCATGATAGGTTGGTACTCACCTCACAGTCAATGCCAGCCTCTCTGCAGGTGGGATAGGCTGCCTAAATGTGGTGGTCTGCTTTTGTAGCCGATGTCCAACCAGCAACAATATTTCTTCAAATCTTGCTGGAGTCATGCTGTTAGCAGCGTGGAATGCTCCCGCATTAAACCTCTCCTCTGCAAAGTTGGTATAAAACTCTCCCAGCTGGTTTCTCTTCTTCAGCTCTTCTCTCACCCAGATTTTCCTTGATGGGCCAGGTTGAGGTTCCTCCACATATACAGCGTCCTCACACCCTGATCCATCTAGACCATCTTCATTGTCCTCACCTGAGTCACCACACTCAAAAAGCAAAAGGAGACACAAAGCTTCTTCTTGGTTCATTTTGGGTCACCAAAAAAATCCTTTCAGTTTATTTTGGGCCACCACAGATGAAAAAGGAGATCTGTCCTGATAGCCTATATGTGCATCAATAAAATACATTGACATATAAACTATCGATACCACAAGGCTGTGACCATTCACCTAATCTGAAATCATGAACAGCGGAGATGACACCTACCCTAACTAAATCCTAATGACCCGCCTTGTCAAGGTCAGCCCCCACCAGTACAGCTGGCAGCACTCGGGCGTTTGGGCGTTAAGAACCTTATATACAATAGGGTTCCCATGTTAAATCGATGATTTTCAGACGAGGCTGGCTCGTAATTTATGGTACATATTTTAAATCCGACTTCTGGAACAGATAGCTACAAGTATTAGCTAGAACGTTTTAGTTTATCATCTTTCGATATTCTGGGCGTAAAGAGGTTAAATGGGCTTGGGGGTTAAAAAACGTCGGAACGACCGCTGACCGCCTCCAGATGCTACTACAGTACTCAAATATACACTACTTCGACTACTACTTTGTAGTATAATTTAATATGACCGCTTCCATATCCTACTACATGTACTGCAAATACACTACTTTGACTACTACTTCGTATATTTGCAGGCGTTTAATTCAATAAATAAAGATATAATCTATGCAAATACAAGTTATTGATAACAAACAATACCTTTAATGTATAATAAACAAAACAATTACGATACAAATTATATTTTGTCTAATTCATTTGGGCGTTACATTCCTTACTGTTCTACCCGTTGTTCTATTACCCTGGTCAAGGTAACTTAACAACTAGTTCATAGTTTATTACAGTTTGAACCAGGCGTGACGTAAAATGGCAGTCGCCAAACTTCAACGTGCGTCAAACTAGCAGCAGATTGATATTGCCCAATATCTGGCAGTAGTGCCAGATATTGGGCAATCAACAATTTTAAATCCCGTCGCCTCAGAATCGCCTGAAACTTGGCAGGTAGGTACTCCTTGCCACACTGAACACGAAAAACGTACTACTCTGGAAAAATTGTTACTTTCAGAGTTAAACCGTTTTAGAGATCTACAGTTTTGAGACCCGTCGCCTCAGAATCACCTGAAACTTGGCAAGTAGATCTTGCTTGCCACGCTGAACACGAACAACATCAAATTAGCCTGGAACAATGGCTACTTTCAGAGTTATACCGTTTACCAAATATACAGTTTTGAGGCCCGTCGCCTCAGAATCACCTGAAACTTGGCAGGTAGGTACTCCTTGCCACACTGAACACGAAACACGTAAAATTACCCTGGAACAATGGTTACTTTCAGTTATACCGTTTTAGAGATCTACAGTTTTGAGGCCCGTCGCCTCAGAATCGCCTGGAACTTAGCAAGTAAGTCCTCCTTGCCACACTGAACACGAAAAACGTAAAATTGGCCTGGAACAATGGTTACTTTCAGAGTTATACCATTTACCAAATATAAAGTTTTGAGGCCTGTCGACTTAGAATCACCTGCAACTTAGCAGGTAGATACTCCTTGCCACACTGAACACGAAAAACGTAAAATTACTCTGGAACAATGGTTACTTTCAGAGTTATACCGATTTAGAGATCTACAGTTTTGAAGCCCGTCGCCGCAGAATTGCCTGAAACTTGGCAGATAGGTCCTCCTTGTCACATTGAACACGAAAAACATCAAATTATCCTGGAACAATGGCTACTTTCAGAGTTGTACCGTTTACCAGATATACAGTTTTGAGGCCCGTCGCCTCAAAATCGCCTGAAACTTGGCAGGTAAGTCCTGCTTGCCACACTGAACACGAAAAACGTAAAATTGGCGTGGAACAATGGTTACTTTTAGAGTTATACCGTTTTAGAGATCTACAGTTTTGAGGCCCGTGGCCTCAGCATCGCCTGAAACTTGCCAGATAGGTCCTCCTTGCCACGCTGAACACGAAAAACATCAAATTAGCCTGGAAAAATGGCTACTATCAGAGTTATACCGTTTACCAGATATACAGTTTTGAGGCCCGTCGCCTCAGAATCACCTGAAACTTGGCAAGTAAGTCATCCTTGTCTGCCAAGTTTCAGGTGATTCTGAAGCGACGGGCCTCAAAACTGTAGATATCTAAAACGGTATAACTCTAAAAGTAGCCATTGTTCCAGGCTAATTTTATGTTTTTCGTGTTCAGTGTGGCAAGGATAACTTACTTGCCAGGTTGCAAGTGATTCTGAGGCGACGGGCCTCAAAACTGTATATCTGGCAAACGGCATAACTCTGAAAGTAGCCATTGTTCCAGGCTAATTTGATGTTTTTCGTGTTCAGCGTAGAAAGGAGGACTTATCTGCCAAGTTTCAGGTGATTATGAGGCGACAGGCATCATAACTGTAGATCTCTAAAACTGTATAACTATGAAAGTAGCCATTGTTCCAGGCAAGTTTTATGTTTTTCGTGTTCAGCGTGGCAAGAAGGACCGATCTGCCAAGTTTCAGGTGATTCTGCGGCGACGGGCTCTAACTGTAGAGCTCTAAAACGACACAACTCTGAAAGTATCTACTGATCCATTCTAATTTTATGTTTTTCGTGTTCAGCGTGGCAAGGAGAACCTACCTGCCAAGTTTCAGGCGATTATGAGGCGACGGGCCTCAAAACTGTAGATCTCTAAAACGGTATAACTCTAAAAGTAGCCAGTGTTCCAGGCCAATTTTACGTTTTTCGTGTTCAGTATGGCAAGGAGTACCTACCTGCCGAGTTTCAGGCGATTCTGAGGCGACGGGCCTCAAAACTGTATATTTGGTAAACGGTGTAACTCTGAAAGTAGCCATTGTTCCAGGCTAATTTGATGTTTTTCGTGTTCAGCGTGGCAAGGAAGACCTACCTGCCAAGTTGCATGTGATTCTGAGGCGACGGGCCTCAAAACTGTATATTTGGTAAACGGTATAACTCTGAACGTAGCCATTGTTCCAGGCTAATTTGATGTTTTTCGTGTTCAGCGTGGCAAGGAAGACCTACCTGCCAAGTTGCATGTGATTCTCAGGCGACGGGCCTCAAAACTGTATATTTGGTAAACGGTATAACCCTAAAAGTGGTCATTGTTCCAGGCTAATTTTACGTTTTTCGTGTTCAGTGTGGCAAGGAGAACCTACCTGCCAAGTTTCAGGCGATTCTGAGGCGACGGGCCTCAAAACTGTATATTTGGTAAACGGTATAACTCTGAAAGTGGCCATTGTTCCAGGCTAATTTGATTTTGTTCGTGTTCAGCGTGGCAAGGAAGACCTACCTGCCAAGTTTCAAGTGATTCTGAGGCGACGGGTCTCATAACTGTAGATCTCTAAAACTGTATAACTATGAAAGTGACCATTGTTCCAGGCTAATTTTACGTTTTTCGTGTTCAGTGTGGCAAGGAGGACCTACCTGCCAAGTTTCAGGCGATTCTGAGGCGACGGGCTTTAAAATTGTTGATTGCCCAACATACACAACACTACTACTACACAACACTACTACTACTACAACACAACACTACTGCCAGATATTGGGCAATATCAATCTGCTGCTAGTTTGACGCACGTACCCAAGATAACTATAACTAACAGGTAGGTCGGAGGTTTGAATCAAGCCCAGCAAATAGCAGTAATATTATGAGACATTTCTGGCGCTGGAGAGACGTTTGTTAAACTCCGTTGTTTACCTGTGCTTTGCCATACGCTCGGGGAGCGTCTTGCGGTGTGGGGACGAGGTTGCGCTGCTTGAATTAATTCATGCTAACTTCTTGAAATTGTTAACGTTCATAGACACATATACACAGTCAAATCCTCATGATAATTTATTAACTAAGACGCGGTTCGTATTAATATTTAGCTATCCAGTTGTTCCGCAATCCAGACATGTTGATACGATTGCACATTTTCTGAAACATGCTAATGTGATAGTAGGTAACAAGTGAGACTGGGAAGAACAGGATAAATTATAAAAGAAATCAACATGATCACAGGCTTGTCTGCAAGATACCATGCAAGAGATGTACAAAGCCATATGGTGAAACTGGAAGTTGGAAGAAGTTTGAACACCAGGCTAATGGAGCACAGGAAATAATTTCAATATCAGAAACCCAAAACAATAGTGAAACAGTCATGATTCATGAATATGGAACTATACCCAGTTGGGAAGGTGCAAGGAGTATTAAAGATAATATAGACGAGAAAACAAGAATTACGCTTGAAACTGCAGTGCTTGAAGTCAGCATTTATGAATCCGAAGGGCGAAGACTGGAAGAATAACTATCTGAAATTGCTTCATTTTGTTTTTCTCAATACATAAATTAGATGTCTAACATGTGATTGCTTTGCCTAATGCCTCTTAGGAGACTAATAGGTGAAACAATATCATGTGATGTGAATGAACTTTGAATGTATGTTTGCAGTGTCAATCATCTATTGTTTTGTATGTCCTATTTTTAATGACCAACTGAAGAAGTATCAATATGAAGCATGTCTTGGTCATTAAATTAATATGATGAGTTGTCTGTTTATTATTGAAACACTCTGGCACCTAAATAGTGTCTGAAGAAGAAAAAAACAGCATCAATACTTTTCTGATATTGTACCTATTATTGTATCAAGTATGATACATGATATTTGCTTGAGCACATCCTTGGGTGGATAGGATAATCATTCTAGAATATATTTGAGGATTTAAGCTATCCTTAGTTTTTTGTATTCATGTATATAAGAAGATTATCGGTTAACGTATTATCCTGGTTACAATTAATGTGTGCTATGACTACCATTTACTGCCAAGTGCTACTCCGGCACTTAAGCCCAGGCTACACTATGTGTGATAGTACGCAAAGTACGCACGGTTTTTGCAAGTTTGTGTCTTTTGCGTAGTCTAAAAATGTTCAGCTGATAGAAAATGCATTGACTGAGCTACACTGGAACAGTACGCAAAGTACGCATGAAATATCACGCAAACTTGCTAAAGACGCAGCACGGAAGTACCCAGTTCTGCAAAAGACGCAAGTACGCAAAAAAGTTCAGAGTTTTGAACTTTTTTCCGGTTTTTGCAAGATTGCGTGGTCTGAGACGCATGAGACGGTGGCGCATGAGACACGCATGAGACGGTGGCGCATCGCCGAAAATCTGTATTGGCAATAACTCTTGATATAATATAGAGACGTGCGAATGACACCAATGTGTGTTGTCTCGTCCAGATGCATCGCCCCAATTGCAACATGACATACCTGGGTCACCAAATGACATTGACCTGAGGTCAAATTTTGAAGTTGACCTAACCAGGACACCATTAATATTGTTTCGAAGCGCAATGACGAGACAAACACGATGGTGTCAAAATTATTGCTCTATGTTCAACCGATACAAAGTTATTCACGATTTTTTGTTAAATAAAATGTCATCGTAACCTCTGGAGCCTAAACTATTGAGTATTGACCCACGTGAAATCCCTGACTACTTTTAAGCCTGAGTACTCAAGCACTGATGCGTATTCATCAAAAGGATCAGTCCCATTACCATTTCAACACTATACTAGTGACCCAGACTGGTTATTGATTGGACACTGATTGAATCGATTGGAATCGTTCAATCAAAATTCATTGAATCAAAACATAATTGATTCACCACCAGATATTTTGATTCATGAATCGTGATTGAATCAAAACCCGCATCAAATCAAGGCTGATTGAATCAAAAGATTTAACGATTCAAGTACACTGGTAAATTGTCCGAATACATGGAGTCCCAGTGGCTACATTCAATTATACTGAAATACTATTGCTGTACCAATGTTTTAATCATCATATATATGCATGTTTCCATTTGTATTGATTTGACATAAATTCACCTCATATATTCAAATGTTGAATCAAACGTGAATCAATTAAAATATTTGTTTTGATTCTTTGAATCAGAATGAATCAATTCTCAAAATTGTATCCGTGAATCGAACGGTGATTGAATCATTCAGATTCTAAAATGAATCATGATTGAATCGTTCTAAAAAAGTTGAATCAATAACCAGTCTGTTAAACTACGCAAATCCCGGACGGTGTCAAAAAACGGTACGCAAAAGACGCAAACTTGCAAAAACCGTGCGTACTTTCCGAAACGATCACGCATAGTGTAGCCTGGGCATTCTTTGCATTCTGACACCTATCCGCATTCATCAACCATTTTGAGCATCTGTGATTTGAGCCATTGTAATTTCCATATTTCTTACAAACATTTACTAGCTGCTACTCAAATCATTACTGATGTGATATTCTCAATTCTGATCTTTCCACTCCACGTTTATGCATGTTTGGTGTTTATTAGTGCTGGTAAACATCTACTAGGGACATTTGTATGCTATCATATGCAAATGTCAGTATTTAGTTCACTATGTTGGTGGGGGGTCGGAATGTGTGTGAGTGTTGTGAATGTGTTCCCACCTAGATGCATGTGTATGTGTTTGAATGAATAGAATGAATGTGTATGTGCTTGTGAGTGTGAATGTGTTACCACATAGTACCCTATTCCTCAGGAACACAAACACAACATCATGGGTTCATTATATTGTTGTGGGGGGGGGGGGTACAATGATCCCCCCTAACCAGATTGGTTATTTATTTGACACTGATAGAATCGATTGGTATGGTTCAATCAAAATTCCTTGAATAAAAACAAAATATTCACCACCAGATCTTTTGATTCATGAATCGTGATTGGATCAAACCCTGCATCAAATCAAGGCTGATTGAATCAAAAGATTTATCGATTCTTAACGATTCAAGAAACTGGTAAATTGTGCAAATACATGCAGATTGCAGTCCCATTGGCTACATTAATTTATACTGAAATAGTATTGCTGTAACAATGTTTTAATGATCATATATATATATATATGTATGTTTCCATTTGTATTTATTTGACATACATTCACCACATATATTCAAATATTGAACCAAACGTGAATCGATTAAAATATTTGCTTTTATCCTTTCAATTGAAAAGAACAATTCTATAAAAAAACGGTAATCCAACGGTGATTGAATGATTCAGATTCCAAAATGAATCATGATTGAATTGTTCCAAAAAAAAAGTTGAAGCAATAACCAGTTTGCCTGTAACTAGAAAACTAAAGGTATAGAAAGACGCGAACAAAGCGGTTGAAAGCTCTTAACAAGGCCATTCGACGTTGCTTCAGGTATGATTTGGCTCAGGTCAATAATGAGGTCACCGAAGGTCAAATATTCCAAGTATAGGACTTTGCTACAGAAACCTCCCAAAATATCACGGGAACTATGATAGATAGGAAAGGAACGAACGGAAAAGGCAACCGAGAGCTCATGAAAAATTAAATCGCCTGAGTGTTTTCAAATTAAAAAAGCTCAGGTAAATAGTTTAGGCCCCAGAGGTCACCAAAGGTCATGAGGGCATTGTTTTCCCAAAAACGCTTTAATAAATACTGTTGTATTGGTTAGACATATAACAATGATTTTAACACTATCGTGTTTGCCTCGTCAAGGCGCTTCGAACCATAGTAATGGTGACCTAGTTTGGTCAACTTCAAAATTTGACCTCAGGTCAAGGTCATTTGGTGATCCAGGTAGGTCATGCTGCACATGGGACGACGCGACTCGACGAGAAAACACAGTGGTGTCGTGTGCACGTCTCTATCTTTATTATAACAAGAGTTATTGGCAAAAAGTCTTGGTGACCTGATATGACCTCAGCTGACCTTGCAGAGGTCACATAGCAACAATTCGACCCGGGTCATCAATAATGAGCTAAAAAGTATGATTCTTAAAGAATTTGCCTGCTCTAATGCCTTTTCTCTGAATAGGAAGCATTTGTATATTTTCCCATTTACTTATAATGGGAGGTCACGAAATTGACCTGACCTTAGGTCACCGATACAACAAATCCGAGATAAACTAATTGTAGGTACGTATGGCCTTATGCAATCCTGAAAGTTTTTAATCTCTCGGACAAGCACTGGCTTTGGCACGACCGCAAACATTTTTGGAGATAAGATCACTTGACGTTACCTGGTGACCATACCCGAGATGACCTGCAGTTCAAACTTTCACAAAATGTTGGTAATTGTTGCCCGAATAGCTGTGCCAAATTTGGTGGCGCTGCGCGGCGCCGTTTTCTCGCTATTCCCGAGAAGAAAAAAAAACTTAGGTGGTGGGGTCAAAATGACCCCCACACCACCAGGGCGCGGGTTAACATGCATACCTTTGGCCAATATTTAGGCGCATTTCAGACACTCTTTAGGCCTAAAAGTGGGATTCTCATCAACAGAAGAAAACTAACTTAACATCTGTGCCAAAAATGCATTCTATTTACCACCCGGTGACCGAAATTTTGGGGTCATAAGTTGGGTCAGTTTACGTGTTAAGTCAAGGGTGAAGGGAAAACTTCAAGCCCACGTGACGTCATGTCACGTGACGCTACCAAATCCTCTCCGTTGGGGGCCAAGTGCCCTCATTTTATCTACCGTGGAGTGCCCTGCTCATTGATATAAGAAGTGCTCTGGTCCGTGTTGCGGTCGCGTTTGCAGATATTTATTGGATAACAAATTGAAGTTATAAGAAGCGGGAACAACAGAGGTGAGTGTTGAGATAAAAATATCCTTCTTCTAAGACAAACGTCTTCTATAAAGAAGAGGTAGAAGGAATTCAATTCATCGAACCCAGCTTAATCGTGTGTTAAGATACTTGCTTTCTGTGCCATGGACCGGGGTTCAAATCCCTCGGTGGGCCTTACAAAAATCGTCCCGGGCCCCATATCCTTCAGAACTGGGTGAGAGTTCCAGTTAGCGCCTGGGTCCCAAGAGGATATCAATATGGTGTGTGGACCACCTCAAACCATCCGCAAAACCATACCAGCTTGATCATGGTGTGGATCTGAATGAGACGCTGTCAGTTGGCTGGCACAAACAACAACAATGTGGGTGATATTCCGCTTTTGCACACCTTTATAGGGGCAAATTGAATATTGTATACTAATTCTACATGTCTGATTTCATCGGAACTGCACTCAAAACGGACATTATCAGTACTTACCTAACAATAATGATTTTTATAACCTGTCAATAGCCTCAGCCGACCGCCCGCAACAACTCTGCCATTACAATGTAAACACTGGGTGCAGAAATGTGTCGGATACTGGCTATCATATGACGTCATGTGTATCTGGTCGACCACTATGCCCAATCATGTTTTCACTAAACCTCCATTCCTGGTGGAGCGCAGGACTTGTATTTGAGACCGAAGGTCGGCTGTGCAGCAGCCACTACCACAAGGTGACCTTACTGGATACATATCTGGCGCATTTCACACAAAAACAGCCCACGTTGTTTACATTCCAAGTGTAATGGCGGAGTCGTTCCGTTTGGCTGATGTGATTGACAGGTGATACAAATCATTATTGTCAGGTAAGTACTGAGAATGTCCCTGTTTTGAGTGCAGTTCTGATGAAAGTTCTAATGACATGTAGAATTAGTATACAATATTCAATTTTCCTATAAAAAGGTGTGCAAAAGTGGAATACGACCACAATGTGCAATATCTGCTTCACTCATTGGTGATCTACCTCTGGAATGGTTACAAGTAACTTTATTCTTACTGCTCTGATCAGCAGCTGATCCCAGAAAATCTTCAAGGGGTCATCAATTGCAGTGGTGCGCCTACCTATACCCAAATCCGAAAACTCAAAAGATTTGGGCCACTATATTTCATTTTGAGGGTGCCCCTATTTCAGCCTTTTTTTCTTAATTGACAACATTGGCTATAGGTATTTACAATATCAGTCATACCCTTTCTATCATTTAAAGTGCTGCAGATGGTGCTAAAATATATTATTTGTACAGTGAGGGCCGCCCCAGACAGCTGATAAAGAATTGACCAAGGGGGAAGTTGAGGTTTGTGACCAAGGGGGATTGGAAGCTGTTTTTTACAAGCAGTAAATCTTATGCATGCAATAAACTATTATTGTGCTGTGAAGCTGTGCCAAAATTTGGCGTTTTGAGCGGGTTGGAGAACTAATTTTTGCTATTGGAACCAGCATGCATGATCAAAACGAGGAAATATGTCTGGAGCAAAAGGTGGTGTCAAAAGACATGTTGCCCCCCCCCCATTTAAGGCCAAAGGTGGGGCCATTGCCCCCATATCCCCCTGCGGCAGCCAGTGTGTACAGTCTATATTGGACCCTTTTGTACTGGAAAAGAACACTGATTGATTTGTGCTGCATAGCAGCACATTTTTTTTGCTTTATTTTGTTTTTGTCTGGATAACGGCCCTAAAAATCAAAAGGTTCTATAATCTATATGTATCAGCCCAAGGGGCCCTCAGGGCCTCTCGAGTCTGATACGTTATTGCCTCTGGTATAAAGGCATGTTGGTGCCCCTTCATAGCTCAAGGGATGGGAGACATGAAGGGACATTTTTTGGGCATAATTTAGCTATTTTCATTTAGCATTTCATGATTTTTTTATTCCATTCTTCCAGCGACAAATGCTTGTGATTTCATGGTGGCACCAGACCATTGTTTTCCCTCCGGGATTCGAGGAGGCACAGTGCCCTGGTGTCTTCCCTCGCCCCACAGTGCCGCCTACCGTCACGATGGTGCCCCTGGCACACCAGCGCGGTGGCGCCCTTGGTTAACCAGCGGTGGTGCCCCTGGTACACCGGCGCAGTGCTGCCCTTGGTTCAAAGAACATTGCATGATTTGCGCTGCGTAGCGGCGAGGTTTTTGTTGCTTTATTTTGGTGGTGCCCCTGAATCCTGATGCTCTGGCGCGGTGGTGGCCCCACGGCGCGGTGGTGCCCCCAGGGCCCAAATGGGGGGGGGGGGCATAACCCCAGTGACCCCCCCCCCTCCCTGCATCCGTCCCTGCCTGCAACTCCAATGTTCGCTGCAGTAGAAGCACATCCAGAATTTATGCCCCCAGTATACGTGACTTCAGGTTTTGAGTAAATAACTTGGTTAAGGGTGCGTTTCCGCGGCCTGCCTATGGTAAACCTATAGAAGGCTTTCCTGGGCTCTCAGCAGTTGTTTTCACTCGACATCTATGAAATTACAATATTACGGAGTTCAGTACCCGAGCTTTCTGCATGACTAAAGTTTTTCATCAAAATATGCAACCATTTGCAACATATTGTACGGCAAAGTTTTTTCAGACCAACTTTCGCAGCGTTTTACGGGGCAAACATTGAGCACTGCGTGCAAAACAGTGCATGTTTCTTGATCAGCTTGCCACATACTGTATTTGTATACAATGATTTATCGATATCACCAGCCATTTTCCTTGCAACCAGGGGCACAACCACCTATACAGACAGTACGGAATGTCCGTACCGTTTTTGACGGGCGCCGAAGGCGCCCCCTCCTCCCTGGACCATTTATTGTGTTGCAATTAGCACCGCCAACATGACAGGCACCAGTGGCGTACAGAGTATACGGTCATTCAGGGCATGTCCTGATCCTTTGGACCCGAGGCGCCCATGCAAAACTGGCGCCCCTCCGATCAGTGACGGCACCCCTCCGGCCAGTGACGGCGCCCCTCCGGTTAGTGACGGCGCCCCTCCGGCCAGTGAAGGCGCCCCTCCGGCGAATGACGGCGCCCCTGCGGGCTCCGACCAGTGATGGCGCCCCTCCGGACAGTGACGGCGCCTCTCCCGCCAGTGACCGCGCCCCCTCCGGTGAGTGACGGCGCCCCTCCGACCAGTGACTGCGCCCCTCCGGTCAGTGACGGCGCCCCTCCGACTAGTGACTGCCCCTCTCCGCCATTGACGGCGCCCCTGGCCAGTGACGGCGCCCCTCCGGCTAGTGATTAGAGGGGGGTACCTCTCCTTCCGCACGGTGCAGAAGGTGAGGCGCCCCATCTGCACAATTTTCGCCAATATTGATGGCGCCCCTGTCGATCGGGTAGCGCCCCTCAGGCCTCAAGGCAATGACCTGGTCCTTTGTGAATTTCTGCGCACGCCACTGACAGGCACTCCTGTAAATCGGACAATTAGCACTCCTAGAAGTAAATGGCGACTTAGGAACAGGATAGGCGCCACTAGAAGCAAATGCCGCCCCATGGAGCAGAACAGGCACCCTACCGGGCAATAAGCAAATGCTGCCCCCACGGAGTAAAACAGGCGCCCTCTAAATTGGACAAATGTTCATTGTCCATAAGCAGCTAATGCCCCCCCCCCCCATTGGTAAGAACAGCCGCCCTCTAAGTCGGAAAATGTGTTTCCTTAGAAGCAAATGCCGCCCCCATGGAGGAGAAAAGGTGCCCTACCGGACAATAAGCAAATGCCGCCCCCATGGTCGCGGGGCGTCTCCTGGACGCTGGCGGATCCAGGAGGGGCATCAGAGGCAAATGCGCCCTACCGGACCCCCCCCCCCCCCCCCACACACACACACAGGAATCGGGGGGGGGGAGCATTCAATACAAGTATCCTCTCTGTCTAGTGACTCGATGGACTAGAAACAGACTGAGAGGAATGGATTTAGACAAGGACGAAAATAGACAATAATGAAATTTTGACATGTTGCCTATATCTCCCACATAATTCGACTTCAGACAGACTAGAGCACTTCATTAACAGATTTACTGACAGCGTAAGCCTAGCCCAGGCATGCTCACCTGCAACAATAATAATTACGGGAGACTTCAATGCCGGGAACGTTTTTCTTCTGGACCAGACCGAAAATCACAGCGGAATAACACATTTTGACATAAAACTTCGTGACGCAATATTTACGTTAAATTTGTCCCAACTCATATTTACACCGACAAGACGAACAGAATCCACAGCTAATCTCCGCGGCCGTATTATCACAAACAATCCACTAATAATAACTGACTGGCGTACTTTCCTCATTCTCAAATATCGAGCACTTCCCTGTCTACGTTTGCATCAGTGTAAATACTCCGAAAACAAAGGTAAAAACTAAGAAGATTTGGGACTATGACAAACTTGACGCTTAAAAACTAACCAGACATTTGCTTCATATAAATTGGGACGACATTATAGAGCAAGACATACACACAGCAACGGAAAAATTAACATCTACGATATTGACAGCAGCAGCAGAGGCCATGGTATTCGGACCCATTGGCGAATGTTAATTTGCCGAATGTCATTTTGGCGAATGCATATTGTCGAAGGACACTTTGACGACATGTCTTTTTGTCGAAATGTGAATATGCCGAGAGCAAATTGGCGAATGCCTTTATGTCGAAATGCCTTTTTGCCGACGTGTCAAAATGTCGAAATGTTTTTTGCCGACATGTCATTTTGTCGAAATGTCATTTTGGCGACATGTGAACAAATCGAAATGCTTTTTGCCGAATGACATTTTGTCGACATGTGAAAAGGTCGAAATGCCTTTTTGCCGAAATGTCATTTTGTCGACATGGGAAAAGGTCGAAATGTCTTTTTACCGAATGTCATTTTGCCGACATGTGAAAAGATCGAAATGTCTTTTTACCGAAATGTCATTTTGTCGACATGTGAAAAGCCGCAATGTCATTTTGCCGAATGTTACTTTGTCGACGTGTGAAAAGGTCGAAATGCCTTTTTGCCGAAATGTCATTTTGTCGACATGTGAAAAAGTCGAAATGCCTTTTTTGCCGAAAGTCATTTTGTCGACATGTGAAAAGGTCGAAATGTCTTTTTTGCCGAGCACATCCTGCTCCACTGCCCATCACTTGCTGCTGTGGTTTTGCACCATCCACCAGGGCAGGAACGTAGCCAAGGGGGGGGGGGGGGGCGGCAGATGCGGCCGCGCCACCCTGGAGGCCAGGAGGGTCCTTTTCGGCGGCGGAGGGGCGCGCTGCACGCGCCGAAAAGGGCCGACGAGACCGCGTGAAGCGCGTGGTCTTTAGAGAGTTTAGAGCACTTCAGAAGCTCTGTAGGGCCACCAGGACCCTCTCTGATAGACCAGAGGGCCCCTTGGACGTTCAAAAGAGCCCTGGGCACGTCAGAGGGGCCCTGGCCAGACCGAAAGGGCCCCTGAGCGGGTCCGAGGGCCCCTGAACACGTCGAATGGGCCCCTAGCCAGCACAGAGGGGCCCCTGGGCAGGTCGATAGGCCCCTGAGCCTGTCGACAGGGTGACAAAGCGGCCACCACAGTCCCTTGCTAGGTCATAAGGGCCCCTGAGCAGGTTGGAGGGCCCTGGGACAGACCCCAGAGGGTCCCTGGGAAGTTCAAAGGGCCCCTGTGCAGGTCAGAGGGGCCCCTGACCAAACCGAAAGGGCCCCTGGGCGGGTAAGAAGGGTCCCGGAACATGCCGAGTTGCCCCTAGCCAGCACGGAGAGGCCCAGGGGAGGTAGGAGGGCCCCCTGAGCATGTTGGCAGGGCAACAAAGCAGCCAGCGCAGTTCGACCAGAAGAGTCGCTGGGCAGATCGGAGGGGCTCCTGGGCAAGTCAGAGGGGCCCCTGACTAAACCGAAACGGTCCCTGGTCCGGTCGGAAGGGCCCTTGAACATGCCGGATGAGTTCCTAGCCAGACTGGGAGGGGCCCCTGGGCAGGTCGGAGGGGCGACAAAGCAGCCTGTGCAGTCCCTGGCCAGGTCGGAAGAACCTCTGAACAGGCCGAATGAACCCATTGACACACAAGAGGGGCTTCTTGGAAGGTCAGGAGTCCCTGGTCAGACTGGAAGGGCCTCAAAGCACATAGAGATCCCCGAGGAAGATTAAATACAAGGACTTACTCCACAAAAAACAAAAATCGGAGCTTTCGGGTATATTGTAACACCCTTCGTCAGCGATTAAGAGGCATTCGGTAACAGGTCATTCCTCGTCTTTAAAGATGAACAATGACATGTTACTGAATGCCTCTTAATCGCTAACGAAGGGCGTTACAATATACCCGCAAGCTCCGATTTTAATTTTTATTGTAGAGTAAGCCCTCTTTGTATTTAATATATATCACCCACTCCACATCATGTCTTTTCGCGGATCCCAGATGAGTCCCTGAACAGGTCAGAAGGGCGTTGAAAAGGTTGGAGGGCCCCTAGACAATCTGAAGGGACCCTGTGCCTTTCAACAGTAAGAATGCAGTTGTCCAGGGAATACAACTCAACATTTTTGCGCCGCTCCGCGTCGCAATTTAACTACAAATTCAATTATATGCGGTTTAGAAGGAAGAACAAGCGGTCCGTTTCTCAGCGCATGTATGTGTTATGTTGCTACTTTCCTATATAAATGGGCAAAATATTTAACTTTATCATTTTTTTTAACGCACTTTTAAACGCACAATAACATTTTTAGATGTCGACAAAATAACATTTCGGCAAAAAGACATTCGATCTTTTCACATGTCGGCAAAATGGCATCGGCAAAAAGACATTTCGACTTTTTCACATGTCGACAAAATCACATTTCGGCAAAAAGACATTTCGATCTTTTCACATGTCGACAAAAAGATATTTCGACAAAATGACATGTCGGCAAAAAGGCATTTCGACAAAAAGTCATTCGCCATTTTGCTTTCGGCATATTCACATGTCGTCAAAAAGACATTTCGTCAAAGTGTCCTTCGACAATATGCATTCGGCAAAATGACATTCGCCAATGTGTCCTGTAACCAGAGGCCATACCCATAAAAACTATTACTATCCGACCGACTAACAAACCATGGATAACTGCTGAACTGAAACGTAACATACGACGAAGAGACGACTGTTTAGACGAGCAAAACAACGACAGACCGCTGGCGACTGGGACATATGGAAACAACAACGTAACTTTGTAACGGACTTAAACAGACTATTTCGTAATGCACACCTACAATCACAGGTAAACAGACTATTAGGAAGCAAGCTCAACCCGTATGAATACCACCAAACGCTAAAAACAATGATGGGACGGACCAGAAATCAGACTATACCACCACTTGAAACCACAGACGGAGAAACAGTCACAGACAATACACAAAAAGACAACATTTTGAACGACTTTTTTGCTTCACAGACACGACTCAACACAGGCGCACTAAGCCTGCCAGAAGAAACTTTGAACAGAAGACAGATTCACTTTTTGGAAGACATTGAAGTAACTGAAGCAGAAGTACTAAAACTACTGAACACATTAGACGTAAATAAATCAACCGGATCAGATAACCTGCCAATCAAAATAATAAAACTTACTACACTCATCATACTAGAACCTTTATGTAGACTTTACAACAAATCACTTAGACTTGGCTTATTTCCGCACACATGGAAAGAGGCATTAGTCACGCCCATATACAAAAACAAAGGTTCCCGTTTGCTGCCGCGTCTTTCAAAATTTTGGAAAAAATTGTGTTTAACCGTATCTACGAACATGCAGTCACTCATCAAGTTCTAACGGAAAAACAAAGTGGATATCGGCCACACCACTGCACTCAACTACAACTTATGTACTTGACGCACAACATTTACAAATCTCTTGACGGAGGACGAGATATGACAGCAATTTTTCTAGACATATCCAAATACTTTGATAAAATATGGCATGAGGGTCTTGTCTTCAAATGCAAAAATGAATTTTACATATCCGGCAATCTTCTTCCTGGTTAAAATCTTACCTCACGGACAGACGACAAAAAGTTAAAATTGAAGACTCCGACTCGAAAACACTGAATCTGAATGTTGGATGTCCCCAGGGATCTGTGTTGGACCTTTACTCGCATTAATCTACCTAAACTGACTTGCAGACTTGACGACAAATGACATTTTATGCCGACGACACTTCGATATATGCAACTCACACAAACGACGATATCGACACGACATCGTCGTGTCCATATCGTCGACACGTTACAACGGGACCGACACGTTACAACGGGACTTGGACACCATAGACGAATAGGGTACAAAATGGGCAATCACATTCAATGCAGCTAAAACAACACAAATAACGTTCACCAACAAAACAAACTCGCTTTTCCCTACACTCACATTTTCCAGCTACCAATACCAAAAACAAATACAACACACAAACACTTAGGACTAATATTTTCAAAGGACCTTCGCTTCCACGAACACATCAATGGCGTCATTAGGAAAGTAAATATTGCGCCGAGCCCACTTTATCCCGTAGCCCAACAATTACCCAGACAAGTACTGAATACAATTTATACAACATACATCCGACCTTATTTTGACTACTGTGACACTGTTTACGACGGACATTTGACAGTACACGACGAATTAAGACTAGACCGACTGCAAAATCGAGCGGCCCGACTTGTGACTGGTACCCCATTCAGAACCTCAACAGACAAGCTCCGACAATAATTAAGCTGGCCCTCATTGAAAACTCGACGTAAAATTCACCGACTAACAGTTTATCGCCAACTCGTTTACACTCATGACACGATAAAATCCTACATACAAAACATTGTACCACAAACAAGACAGGCAGACACAGGACAAACACTATGAAACGCAAACACAAACACCACAACCTTCAGCAAAACGTCGTCATTCTATCGATCCTTCATTCCTGACACAACACAAAAATGGAACCTACTTCCTGCAATAGTCCGCTCTGAACCTTCTCCAACAACATTCAGGAAGCAAATATCTGAGCTATACGGCATTCTATTTCCTCCATAATTCTTTTAATTTGGTTCTAAAACCGGCAATATCAATCATACTAAAATAAGAT
>JAXIVJ010003528.1:0-65000 GCA_036785665.1 Chirona hameri
TTTGGCGCCTCAGTCGCTCACCATCAGGGTGGCGTATTGGTACGATTTTCGGCTGCCGCGGCGCGCAGCTCGGTGCGGTTCGTAATATTTCGACCGGAGTAGTTGCGCCTGACTGCAGGTGCAGCAATATAAAAAAAACATTCACTGCGGTTAATCATCCTTCCTTTCATCATGCCTCTTGATATCATATCCTACTCTCAAAACTTCTTATCATATCCTATCATATCCTACTCCAAAGCCTCTTGATATCATATCCTTGTCTGATTCTGCGTGCGGACCTTGAGAGTCGTCTTTTAATCAAGTTCTTAGTACCAGTTCTGGCTGAACTGCAATGATAATGACAATACAAGATAGTTGTTATGGACTTTACAAATTTAACTACAAATTTCCACACGAATAACACTTATTTGATTATAGAGGCGGCTGGGGGAACGCCGAACATGGGCGAGGGATGGTGGGGGACAGGGTATCCAAAATGCCCCCTAGTCTCAAATATTGGGGGGCAAAAGGGTAATTCCCCCCCCCCCTCCAGATTTTATCCAGCTCATTGTCTCACGTTCTCAGCTGTGTGACGTATTTTCCGATTTCGTCTTAACCAATCATAGACCTTATGCAATGATTGGCACGTGTGCTCTGGCGATGAATAAACATCCATTTCTAATGATCAGTGAATCAGTGTCCAGATGTGTGCCATTAATTTGTATAACTAGAGGCGATTATCGCTTGCTTTGCTTAGCGAACATCGACATTGACCAGTGGCAGGGTCTGTCTGCACTGTTGTCTGTCACAAAACTGGAATTTTTCTTGAACCTCTGACTTCATCTATGGAGTGTTATATAAATGGCAAAATATTATGTATGCACCCATTTTAAATCCCACTCTTTATGCTCTCCAACATCCAATGTACTGGCGCTTTTAGTGTAGGGACAGAATTTGGAAATTAGGGGTCTATCGAAAAATATCATTACAAAATTACCGTTTTTTTCCCCATCATGTCAGCTACAGGCGTGTCATATTCGGGGTGGGGGGAGCAGTTAACCCCTGGCAAAAAGAAGAGGGAAAAATAATATATTTTCCCTCCATCTGGCAAGCCTTAAAATGGTAAAAATAATTTCCAAATTTGTCGATGTAAAATACAGTTTTCGGCCACCTTTAGGTAGTAGGTATCTATCAAATCAAAGAGAAAAATATAGCGCCTGCTGGGCAAAAGAAATAAGTGGGAACAATACTGAACACCCATAGTGCAATATATGTATAGCAAATAGTACAATTCACACATATGTCGTGTCTTTCGCGTCTTTCGGCACACTTCTCTGGCCTACAGCATATTGTTTAGATCGAACTCGGCAAAATTGTCCCACAGCCCCTGCCTTTCTACCCTAATCCCGCTGACCGGCGCAAGAGGGGGGCAGCTGCCCCCCCCCTCCCCCAATCTAGAGTTTGTATTTATTATAAATTTAGTCTGAATGTTTTACCCGCGCCGTGCTAGTGCTCTGCGCCACCTTCCCGGTCCCGGGGGAGAGGGGAGGGGGGCGTTTCGACGCCCTCTCAAACTCAGCTCTTATGTGACGTAGACCAAAAAAAGACTCTTCGAAAGCTCGTAAAAAAATCATCTTGAAACTATTTCGGTCATATTTTGGCTCAGGTCAATATTGAGGTCACACCTCACCAGAGGTCACCAAAGGTCAGATTTTCCAGTTTTAGGACTTCGCTCCAGAAAACCCCAAATATCTCGGCAACTATGATAACTAGGAACAAACGGAAAAAGCAATCGAAAGCTCTTGACATATGCAATCTCCATGGTGTCCTCAAATTGTAACTCAAGGTCAATATCTTAGGCTTAAGAAGTCATCAAATGTCAAAAAGGCTATTTTTGGCAAAATCGTTTTTCGCAAATAACTTTTTACCTATTATATAAGGCAATTATTTGGAATTCAGGCAATTATAAGGCAATTATTTGGTCGCCATCGTGTTCGTCTCGCCAAGGCGCTTCGAATCATATTCATGCTGACCAGTTTAGGTCATCTTCGATATTTGAGCTTCGGTCAAGGTCTAGTGTCATGTAGGTCAAGGTCAAGTGCCCAAGTAGGTGATGTTGCATATTGGGAGACGTGTCTCGACGAAATAAACACATTGATGCGGATTGCACTTCTGTATCTTCATTATGTCGAGAGGTATTGACAAAAAGAATTGTGACTGTTTTGCCCGTTGGCAAAATGGTAGTATGCATTATCGGACTATTTAGTGTGTTTTTATGAAGATTTTATCAATTTCAAATTTTTACCTCATGTGACCTGACCTTAAACTTATATGGTGTCAGATTGTGAAAATGGCTGCTAGTATCGAAAAATACGTGTAGAATAATCCATTCAACATGTGTTGCATGGCTTTCGTAGACCTGTGACCTTTTGTGACCTGATCTTGACCTTGACCTTTGCTTACAAATTAATGTTTGCTTATGCTGGATATGTATTATATCTTTGAGAGCACTTTTTGCCATAATAGTTTTCATCTAAGACTTTGAATGGAAAGTATGGCCCAAAAACTCAAATATCTCAATTTGACCTTTGACCTGACTGTGACCTAACATGTGATCTTATTTGGACAATTTCGTGTATCCGGTGGATGTGTCTCGTTGAGAGATTTCGATTGCCGCCTTGCGCGTCTCGATGCAGTTAATGGTTCGGAAGATAATCAGGGGGGGGGGGGGTGCGAAAAACACCACCACCCCAGCCAATGGCATTCGGCTGAGACCCCAGCCAATGCCGGGATAATTAACAGTGTATGACACGAATGTAAAGTGAAAGGCGTTCGGTGACATGGACGGGTGATGCTATAAAATGCCACGTCCATTCGTTTCACTAACTCATTCTGTCTAGAATCGCCTACCAGTGAGGTAAGGACCCGGAGGGACAGACAGAAACACGGCGACACAGGTGGCGCCATCGTCGACCGCCGCTTATTCGGAAAGCTGACCAGTTTCCCAGAGCGAAGAAGCCGTCCACCGAGGAACAAGACCTCGCAGTACTCGTCTCGTGCGATTTGCAGTGCTGTTCAGGATACTGCACCTCTGGGCTGCAGAGAGGAAAAAGTGCCACAGCAGAAGTCTTGTGCAGCTCCGTGGCACTACGCCGGTTATAGCTGCTGCGCCAGCTTCTGCAGCAGCCCATTCCAGCGCTGGAATGGCGTTGCACGTTCCCAGTGTTGAGGTGCTGCTCTGCAAAGGACGTTTACGGTGTGATAGTGTTGCGACAATAGTAAAAACGGGCTGTACATTGAACAGTGATTGACTGCGTCAATCGCGATTACTTGGCGATATATTGTGTTGTCATTGTTATCCAATTGTATGGTTTAAAATGGTGCCCTGCAAAAATGTTCAGTAAGGATTACACATGGAATTGACGGATATTTTCATAAGCCAATGTTTTAGTGTAAATCCAATATTTAGGGCCAGCATGCTTCTTTAGTCGCATACCCATCAGTACAAATGTTTTCTGTCCGGTTGGTCATGACACCGTTGATTGGGTGTCATGTTTCGACTCAATGGTCATCAATGCTGATCGGAGTTGGGATGATGTAGGTCAGAACTGATGTAATTTTAGAGACATCGGACTGTATTTTATATCACTAACATGCCGTATGTCCGTTTCAGATATCACCATGAAGCTGTCCTTCTGCCTGCTGCTGGCGATGGTGGCCGCTGCCTCTGCTGATCAGGGCTTCTACCAGCCACAGCCGGTAGACCAATCAGCACCCAGTGGCTATCACCATGACAACCACTACCACTCCCGGCCTCCCACAAACCAGGGGTAAGTTCAACAGAGAAGTTTGTCATACTAGTGTGGTTGGTGGGTAGCGTCACTTTGCCATGTCTTTTATGAGAATCAATGATGTGTATATCACAAGGAAAATGTTCTTCGCTCTGGATTGCTCGCAATACTGCGTCCGTGATAAGAGAACCTCCGCGAAGAGAAGAAAATATAAAATTTACTTGTCATTTCTAAGTATAATAGCTAAATAATTAGGCACTGTTTACGGACTTATGCAAATGTAACAAAAGACGAATTTTACGTCATTCACATTTTCTTTAATTCATCAAATGATTTTGTTTATGTTTGCTTTGATGTTTTTAACATTTGACCTCCCCAATACATAATATCGTTATACCATTTTCACCACCTGTCAGAATGCTGCTGGTTGAGTGGTTTACTCATGTGTGTGTCATGTATATTTATATGTAGAATCATACGTCAAAATATAAAACATGTAATGCACCTTTTCGTTGTTGCAGCTCGCTCAACAGATTTTTCGAATCAAACCGGCGCCAGGGCATCGCAGGAATTTTGGGAGGACTCGGTGCAATCGGTAAGATTAGACGTGGTATGCGTCAGTTGAGTATGCAAACTCCGTTATCTTCTGAAGGAATCAATCGTGTTTGCCACAATGACCTCACGTTTCTTTATCGGGTACGTTTGCCAGACCCTTCATGCATGAATACATATCCAATTAATTATTGTTTTTATACGAAGCTGGCTTTCTTGCATATGTGCACCAATACAAATTCACTCGAAGCTATTTTGTCATATATTTGCCAAAATAAATAAAACATCTACCAAACAGGTCTCATTCAAGGCATCATCAGCAAATGATCGATTGTCTAACCCATCATATCGATTAATAATAGCCGTTTCATGAAGGACTATTGCACTGAAATGATTCTGAAAAAGTCTGAAAAGTTATAAAAAGTCTTGGTATAAAAGTATTAGTATATTATACATTACAAGAAATAAATTCCTGATTTTGGCAATATTATCACTATTCAATAGTTATGTAAACATGTATTGAGCTCATAACAAGTTGATGATACAAAATTGACCGTTTTTAAAGAAAATATGCGTCTAGAGTCCATTTGTTCAGTTCAGCATACCGTCATACTACATCTGACAGCGTCACGGATCACAGGTCGGTCTGCGCATGCGCAGTTATGTGCCAGCATCAATTTGACGCCGCTTCCAACCCGCGTGCCGCACGCACAATGTACATGGACAAAGCCAAGCCGCACAACCCGGCCGCCGGATTTGGCTGCGGGCCTATAGCGTCCAATAGCGTCACACGCCACAGAATCTTCCTGAATCATTCTGAAGTTTTGAAAAGTTTCAGTCGGTGGAGATCACAACTGACCTATCAATACTTATATTGTTAATTACCACCAAACCGTAATTTTGTCAACATAATATATTCTTACCAACATATTAAAAAATTATGAGGAACATTTCTAAGCAAAACATCGCTTGTAAAAGATAGAATGGGAAGGAATGGATCGTCGAAACTTTTCAAAACATTAAAAAAAAGTTTTTTTTAAAAAGTTTCGCACAATAATCCTCTGTGAAATTGCCTTATGATGACATTGACCCAAATCACATTGTGTTGGACAAAGTTCCCTGTATTGTACATGTACAAACATCCTTGCTGTCCAAGAATATACATCTGCGGATGATCATGCAAGATGGTATGTGGTTGTGATTTGATAGTACTTAGCCCTATCTGTAACAGGCTCCTGGCTACCCCTATTTGTAACAGGGGTGGGGGCGGATTCCGCCCCCCTCCAGAGATTTCGAGATCTACCCGTCCGATTTTCAAAATCAAACGGCATGGGATTCCCCTCACCACGATCTACATTTATCAAAGATAAAAATGCGAAATGTTTATAGGGGGCAACAGGGGGGGAAAACTACAACTTTTAGAGGTATTTGTGATTCAACATAGCTGAAATGTTTATCAACCGATTTTGACGCAACCAGGGGATCGATATAGAATGCATTATAAATTAATATTTGGCGGTGACTTTTGACAATTCCAAAATCATAGGCGTGTGCAGGTCCTTCAATAGAGGGGGGAAGTAAATGCGTAATGAAACCGTTTTTGTATGTGTTTTTGTAATGAAATGGTGTGTTATTGTGACATTAGACAAAACAGTTATTAAACATATTTGTTGTGATAGGCGGTACCAGCTCAGTGAAAAAGGGAGGTCAAATAGGAAAAAATAGTAAACGCAGGCAAGTTGCTACCAGCACTATACATAAGTTACTGGTCGTAGATAGTTCCTTTTTGCATGTTTTACTTCATCATAGGCGTATCCTGGATCCAAACTGGGGAGGCGCAAGACCTTTTTGTAGGTATAGTATCCGTTATTAATATACTAACTTGTCAACAGTGACTATTTCACCTACAACTTCAATTCACATTGCTTACCCCCTTTTTACCAAGCCTGGATTCGCTTATTATCTTATAATTGTTCTTAGAGTACCCTGTGGTGCATGTTTCATCCGGCAACTGCAGTATGTTATGTCATTGTAGGCCCATGCATCTTAGTTTCCTTGCAATAATATGACCCCCTTTTTCCATTCCTGAGCGCGCCTCTGCAAAAAAAAACGACTTAATTTCCTCTCCTGGCCTCATATGTGCATATATCATTATAAACTAACCGTCTATTGCGCCGTAATCGCTAGCATATCGTCATCACTATGTCAGTCACCCCCCTTTTCATGTTCCTGAACATGCCCGTGCAACTCTATATGTAATAAATTATGCAAATAATGGAAGAAGAAGCTATCCTTTACATCTTGATAGCTATAAAATCCCCTTGAATCGCTCTATTGGTTCCCACCAACCATTGAATACTTGCTGGAACCCCCCCCACCCCCACCACCACCACCACCACCGCCACCCTTTAGAAGCCCCTGAAACCGCCTCTGCCATGCAATTTTTATGATATTTCATTAACATCAACTAATTTTAACTTGTTGCAATCACCGTAAACTGATGTAACTCCTTCATACTTGAGGCAGTTAGAAAGAAAACGTGAAGATCGCATTTCAGTATTATCGCCAAATGTCGACGCAGAACCTTCACAAAAACGTCCCCTGGAACCGCCTCTGTTCCGGTTAAGAACGCAATATTTTGAATCCATATGCGGAATTCACTTCTAGGAAAAGTCTTGAAATGTCATGGGTCTGGTCCTAGCCGTTCAGGAGATATCTGCGAAAAACATGAGGGGGGCGGAATCCGCCCCCCCCTCCAAGTTACAAATAGGGTTAAGTAGGATAAAGTGCTAACATGGTTCTAACGCTCTCGTTCTCAGGCCCTATTGCTGCGGTAGTGGCTATCGTCGTCGTGGTAGGTGTGGTCGGCTTGGTCGCCTACACCGTCAATGAACTCAACTCGTCTGGCAGAGGACTGGACAACGATGAATGGGAAGTGGACCACTCGGTCTGGATGGACCAGCTGCAAAGGGACTTCGTGAGCTCGTGGTCGCAGGAGTAGAATGGTGTCTGGCTGTGAATGATGAACTCACTATACCGAAAGAATAAGTCACGCAGCCTCAGTCTCAGCTCATGCTGAGTAAGCTATGGATAATTTTCCCACTTGGTCTTGAGAGCCACTAATAATGCTTTTTTGGTCAAATTTTGCATCTTTACTTTCTCCCGACCCTAGCCTGCTCTAGCCTTCTTTCAAGCTACATAATACTTCATGCGGTTATAGCTTATTACGACTGACAAGTTTTTGTTTACCCCGAAAAGCGTTAGAAACGTACAAAACTACCATCCATGCGAAATATCATGAGTCACTGGCTCACCTAATTTCACTCACCTTGAACTAATGGACAATTATTGGTATAGATTGTATGTTTACTGGTGCAAGCAGTTCAGAATGTTTCAAGGCTGTCGATCGAACCGTCCATTTAAATGGTAATTTGCACTCTTTGTACCATTACTCATTGAAACTAACCCTGGTAATGGTCTGACATTCCTTCAAATTGAATCTTAATTTGATCAATAACTTATAACCCAACCACCATTGGTAAATTTGGCGCTGCTAAGCATGGCCGCTTTCTTGTCACGTTAACGGATAGAGGGTGTTCATACACCCGCAGACCAGCACTGGTTAATGGTTAAGGCGGGCTTACAAAGTAAACCTAATCAAAGTAAATACTTATACCCAGTTATCTAGTCTTCCTTTTGTTACTGCAGGTTGCGATATCGATGTTTTGTTATTTGTTACACGATATCGTTTGTTACATGTTGGTGTTACTATGTGTCAGAGGATGGGAGAAAAACTCAGGATGCACTCGCGTTTTTGAATATTTTGTTTAAAGTCCGATGTTGAAATGCAAAAGAAGTTCTAATATTGTCATACACTTGAACTTTCTGAGTGTATCCATTGTTTATGATACTGAATGTTATGCATATGACAAGGAAAATGTTCTTCGCTCTGGATTGTTTGCAATACTGCGTCCGTGGTAAGTGAACCTCCGTGAAAAGAAAAATATAAATATAACGAGTCAAATCGTGTTTTTATGTGGCTAACCCTATATCCATCCTTAACACAACTTTCGTAGTACATATTTTCTTAAAGGGAGTGTGCCTACTCACATCGCTTAGTTGGGGTTATTGACACTGGTCTATAAAACACAATTTTCTGAATTGAACCATTTTTTCATTTCTCCAGATTCACCCTAGTTGCTGAGATATTCAAAGACTCCAGGAATTTGCTTGGGAGCAAAAAGTTATCGGGTAGACTCCAGATGGCTTCCCACTACTAAAAGAACTGCAACTATCGATTACACTGCTAGCATATCGTTATCGCCGGCCAATAGCAATTCGAACAAACAGCTCGTGCGCGCTGATAGCAGCTGCCGAACAACAGAGCCTGGGCGGCCATCATGCTTGCATGCATCATGCTTGTCTTAGGTGCGTCGTTCACGTAACAAATTGTTACCTCTGATTACCTTCACCGTAGTGGGAATCGTTTTTTCGATATCGAAACGAAAAATAATCGAAAACAATATAAGTGAAAATTCAACTAAAGGGGCTCCAGATGTTAATTTCATCGTATCCAACCATCACAACAATAGCTACTTATTGTCGAAAAAATAATTTTGACAGTTCAAAACAGTAGGCACACTCCCTTTAATATACCTGGCGTTCCAGAATAAACAGGCGGATTTAAAAATGGTTTATGTCATACCCTAATGGCTCAAACAACGCAACTCAATCATCGTTGTGAAGCTTCAGTGGCCTCCCCTGACCTGAATATTGATCTGAGGTCAAGTTTCGGTGAAATTTAGCCGACAGGAAAATATATTTTCTTTTAAATGTTTTTCGTGCATGGGTGGTCTTATAGTTCTCTAACTACATCTAACTACATACAGTTTTGTAAAGGACACCTATATAAATGACCAAAATTTGTCCTTTGGTGTCATCAGACTGGTTATTGATTCACCTTTTGGAACGATTCAATCACGATAAATTTTGGAATATGAATGAATCAGTCACCGTTTGATTGATGGATAACCATTTTGAGAAATGATTCTTTCCGATTCAAAGAATCAAAGCATTTTTTTTCTTCTCAAATCACGTTTGACTCAAAATCGAAATAGCATTGCACAGTCTTATGGATTCAAACAGCCTTGTTTCTATGCGGGTTTTGATTCAATCATGATTCATGAATAAAAAAGAATCCTGTAGTGAATCGATTCTTCTTTGATTCAAGGGATTTTGATTCAACGATTCCATTCGATTCAATCAGAGTCGAATCAATAACCAGCCTGGGTGTCATCTGGTGACCTAAATATTCTGCTGACCTAAAACGTGATCAACATCTTCGATACAGCCTGTCACAAGCCATCCAATGCCGGTGTCTGCTTGTCGCTACGTTGCGTGGTTTTAGAGATCTTAGAGTACCCGCCCCTCATCGGTTCAAGGCTGGCGCGGACCCCCCCATCGGTGAGTGGTATATATATATATATATATATATATATATATATATATATATATATATATATATATATATATATATATATATATATATATATATGACCCGCCCCGCCCAGAGAACCCACTTCAATTACCCATCAACCCCTGCTTACACAATACAGAATGCGCATATAGGTAAGCTGCCAGGCCAGCCAGTGGCGCAGGCAGGGGGTCAAAGGGGTCAGCTGAACCTCCCGAAATTTGTGAGGTGCCCATATTCTGGCCCACTTACCTGGCAGGGACCCGGTCTTGGTCAGGCCTGATCGAGGCAAGGGTCCGGTGCTGGCAAAGGCGTGATATGGGGTCCGGTCAGGACGAGGACCCGGTCCTTGCATATTCTTGATGCGGGCCCGTTTCTGGTAGGGGCCCGGTGTTGGCAAAGGCGTGATATGGGGCCCGGTCACAACAGGGCCCGGCCCCTGCATATTCTTGATACGGGCCCATTTATGGCAGGGACCCGGTCTTGGCAGACCCGGTCTACCGTTCCTGGTAGGAGCCCGATCAATGCAGGACCCCGGTGCTGGCAGAGGCGTAACATGGGGCCCGGTCAGGTCGAGGGCCCGTCACAACAGGGCCCGGTCCTTGCACATTATTATTACGGGTCCGTTCTTGGTGAGGCCCGGTCGAGGCAGGGGCCCGGTGCTGGCAAAGGCATGATATGGGGCCCGGTCAGGACGAGAACCTGGCCACAACTGGGTCCGGTCCTGAAACTAGTGGCTAGAGCAAACATGAACTAAATCTATCCATTTACAACTGAGAAATATGCGTTTTTGTGTTTTCCCCAAAGGGTTACATTGAAAAGGTCACGATCATCCTTATGTCACCGATATAGAAAATCCGAGATAAACGAACTGTAGTCCCTAATCACTTCATGACGTGCTATGAGTTTTATGTCGCTCGATTAACCATTGTGCCGGTGGTGCTACCTAGAAGTTGTTTGGTGGTCATGTCATTTGACCTGACCTGGTGACCAGACCTGACCTGGCCGGGACCCAATGTTTACCCAAAACGTGGCCTAGCTATTCATTTCAAGTTGCTGAAAGTTTCAAATCGATATCTTTATGCGTTTTCTGAATATGTCGGAAAACCAAGGGTGGAGGGGGAAAAAAACGCCTTCCCCAGCATCTCCATTCCTATTCCGTTCGCGAACGTAGCCTAGCGTAGTTTATACGGGACTTTGCCGTCCAAAGACTGGGACTTTAAAACCTGTAGAGGACATTAGTCTGGGAGGTTAGGAAGAAAAAAAAGCGCCATAAGTTGGCCCAATTTCTAAAATTGCCACAAGTTCCGAAGAGATAATTCCTTCATGCCTAGAGAATATAAAGTCCCGTGTAAGCGCGGTTTCTATCTACACTACCATTTGTGCATAAGCATCTCAAACATCTACGGGCGTAGTCAAATAATATTGCAACACTGAACTTCACTGATGAAATCAAATGCCTCGCTATTTGGCACATGTTACGTTTCACCACCATACTACACCATACTACTTTTTATGTCAATTTAAAAAAAGATGAAGTTCAATTTAAAAAAGCTGAATTTCGATTTAAAAAAGATAAACTTCAATTAAAAAAAAGTTGAAGTTCCATTTCAAAAGATAAAGTTCGATTTAAAATAGATAAAGTTCGATTTAAAGGGAAATAATGGCCTTTTTCCACTAAAATGGAGTTAGCACTTGAAATCGCCAGACGAGATCCAAATATATTGTAAATTCATCACATTTTGCATGAAAACTTTCCTACCGAAAGATATTTCAAGTTAAAGTTGATAAGCGTTCCACACTTTAAACGACCGGTACTTGCACTATTTCTGACCTTTTGTCTAGTACTTTTGGTCCTCATCAAACTTGCGGGCTTTTCCCGTATTGTTTTTTTACGCAATGGAGTGGAAAATATATTATGCGTTCTGCTTGTTGTGATTATATGCCCGGCGATCTTCTAAAACTAACAGCGATTGAAAAAAGTGGCAATAAAATCGTAAGCTCATCGATGCACATCAACGCGGCATAGTTAGTGGTTGCGACCCTCAATTTTTGAAATTCGATTCATTTGTTTTCAACATTAGGAGTTGTGTATAGTTTATCTGTGGCTGTATATAACACTATGCTTTATTTTATCATGAAAAATAATAATTTTTCCCAAAAAAACTAACGAACAATAACACAAAACTGGCAATTAAATCAGAAGCTCATCGATGCACATCGACGGCGACCTATTTAGCGTCGGCGATTTGTTTACAAAGTCATTGTCATGCTTCTCGGCGCACTTAACCATTTCGGCGCACTTGGCGAATTGTTCCTGATTAGTATACCCAAGTCCCGTAGCAGGCTTTGTTAATGACGTCACTGGTGCCATTCTTGTGTAGCATTGCAAAATATATCTGATTTCTAGTTGAAAGCTAATTAAAGACTTATTCAAATTATTGTTTTTAAGTTTGAATTTTCTTGTTAATCATTATTAAAGGTATTTTATCACTGTATTTCATAGTAGTTGACACTTCAGAAACTTGTGACGTAATAATATTGTATCCAATATGCATTTCCCTCACCTTTTGCTATTGTGGCGCAGTGCCGAGTGCTTTGCGAATACTAGCTTGCCTGGGGTTCAATTCATTCCGCTCTTATTTTATTCGAGTTGGTATAGTTTGCATGTTGTTGTTATTCATGACTTATACTGATAGTCAGTCATGCATCACGGATGCTTCACGGATTGCTTCACGGATCAGAGTGCTGCTCGAACGCACGCTAGTAGCGCTTTCGTTCTCCATGGCAACCAGGCGTGAGCCAATGAAAAGCCAGAATGTATTCCCTTTCGGGCTTTTGATTGGCTGACGCCCGGTTGCCATGGAGAACGAAAGCGCTACTAGCGGGTGTCCGAGCAGCGCTCAGTTTGATCGGAAATGTCACAGAGCCTCCACAAATGCCGCACTCGATGTTAACAATGGTATGGAAGGACGAATTTGTCAATGACCTTCATGAAGTACACAAGGTACTTGTTTTATATTTTTCCAAACTTACAACTTTGAATTTGGGAATAATTTTATTTAATTCTTAAATTTAAATAAAATAACTTTAAAAACATAACGGTAGCCTAAGAAATTGTTGCTAACAAAATCAAAAGGTCATTATTTCCCTTTAAAGTAGATAAAGTTCGATTTAAAATAGGTAAAGTTCGATTTAAAAAAGCTAAACTTCAGTTTAAAAAGCGGAAGTTTTGTTTAAAACGGCTATACATAGTTCAAGTAAAAAAAAAATCGAGTTTAAATGCTGGCGTTCGGGGCTGAATGTGCGCAATATAAGCGGGCGAAAAAACGATTATAATTATATAATTGCGGACAAATATTTATGAATAAAACCGTGAACTTCCCGCTAATCATAACAAGATGACGAACTCTTCAAGGCCTTTATTCTTGTATACATGTCAACAAGTCGCCTTCCGATAGTGTTCATCGTGCAGCAGTGTGCAGAGACGCAACTGGGGCTCAACACACATTATGTGTGCAGTATGTGTGCAGGGATATTATGTAACTTCCCTTTTTTGTTTCTAAAACTCATCTAATTTCACTTCTGTGTACATGCAGGACTGATATAAGGGAACATGTGGTACCTACCTAGGAAGGTACCACATGTTCCCTTATATCAGTCCTTCATGTACACAGAAGTGAAATTAGATGAGTTTTAGAAACTAAAAAAGGGAAGATACATAATAGACCGAATGTACATCATACATGTACAATCGGTCTAATAAGTATCTTCCCTCACCATGTTTCTAAAACTCATCTAATTTCACTTCTGTGTACATAAAGGGCTGATTTAAGGGAACATGTGGTGCGTATGTACCTAGGTAGGTACCACATGTTCCCCTAAATCAGTCGTTCATGAACACAGAAGTAAAAATAGATGAGTTTTAGAAACATGATAAGGGAAGATACTGATTAGACCGACTGCACATGCATGGTTCCCAACGCACAAACTACAGGCTACACCCCCATAGCCAGGTCGGCCAGGGCCATGCACCCAGGGAAGTGTCGCTGCAAGTGCAAATGGTTGCATGAGCGGAGGCACATAAGGTGAGTTATCCTTGGTATCGCATTGTCGATTGTAGCATTGCATTGCATTCGCATCGCATTGTCGAGTTTAGAGGGAATTTCGGTAGCAGAAAAATCTGGCATATTATGACACCAAATGTGCCAAATTTGTGTATTTGTTTAGGCACACTTTGTGCTTGTTGAAAGGAAACAATTGCAGTGTTTAGGGTTCTTCGTCCCTGTCGCAGTCCAATCTACTGTTGTGTTTCAACCAAATTTGAAAGAAAGGGAGCTAACATGGTTATCAGAAGTTTATTCAATAGAAAGGTACCTGAAGAATCGAAAATATATTGTATGGAATAAATTCAATACAATACGTGTGTACCTATAGGTAAACATGATCAATAAGGCAGATATATCAATGCACGTTTTGGAGTATTTAGTAACCAACATGTTGTTTCATTCGCTTTTGCATTCCTGGTAACAGAGCGGAAAGGTCAGTTTCAATTTGTCAGTGTTTTATGCCGGGTCCTGAACTCGGAAATCTATATATTCAAAAGCTTCTGACTAATTTTTTTTTGTGTTTAAATACAAGCCAATGCTCGGCCCAAATGTGTTCAAAGTATGCAAAGAGAGGTACTTTTCGGATAACTACTTCATCCATTACTTCAAGTACATGAGTAACTTCATCCGTATCCGCCTCGGCCAGCCGTCCACAAAACGATACCCCGCATAACGAGCCGGACGGTCACCGAACCCAGCGCTATCCGTCCTCCTGGTACAGTTACGGGCATCCCGGGTCGGTCAGCACGCAGAACAGTGAGATGCGCTGAGCGTATGAAGAAGATAGAAAAACACGCCAGTGACGTTGCCTTGTATCGCACCACCGACATAGGCGTACACAAGGGGGGGGGGGGGGGGAGACAAACGGGGCAATTCCCCCCCCCCCCTGAAGGTCTGTACGTGCCCCCTTTGGTCGAAAAAATGAATGATTTTTTTGATTTTTTAAAGAGAAAAATTGTGAAAATATGCCCTTTTAAAAATATAGTGGGCCAAATCCGGTGAGCTTTGTTTTGTTGGGGTACTTTATGCCCCCTGAGCAAAAATCTCCCCCCTGGAGTGAATCCTGGGTACTCTACTGATCACCGACCTCCTAATTATCTAGCAAATACCCTGACCCCCATTAGGTCATTACCACTGAGCCAGTGTCTCCCGAAAGCAAAACGCCAGTTCAGTGGCAGCCGGGAGGCGCCTACGAGTTCTGATATTCACGTCATATTAATACAAATTAAAATTGTAGACTATTGCTATCATGGATGGACGCAAAATTTGCATACGATAGTGCGACCCTACATCCCCACTAAACTGCCAAATTTCGCGGTTGTGACTGCAAGGTACGCGGAGTCAATGGGGCGACATCCGAACGGACAGCGGACAGGTAGCTGCCACTTCTCGTCATTAGTATGAAATAGCTCTCTGTGTAACAAGAATAACTGGGTTATGTATAAACTTGGGAAGCAAATCCCAAACAGATTGTGTTAACATTTTGTATAGAGCTTACATGTGTGGTGATTTAATTGTTGAAAATGAATGTCATCATTGCCTGTCAGTGCCTATCGAATAATGCTACATATATTTTTTTTCTTCACATTCTACCGTGCATATTTCCGAAGAAGTTATTTTTTCACCTGCTACAAATTACATTAGAATAAATAAAGCTGATACATACAATACAAAATTGAGTTCCTAATGACACATTATTAAGTAAAAACTGTTATGCCTTCACATTTTCGCGAACCGATGATTCATCCGGCACTTCGTCTCCCCCCTCCCCCTTCTCACAATCAAAAAATAATTGGCGACGCCAGTGTCATTCGCCCAGAGAAGATGACCCCAGCGATCAGGATGAAGCTGGAACAGACAGTACTGGAGAGATCATCAGCTGTTGATTTTTTTTTCTTACGTGGAGCCCTTTTCACCGGCGGTTTTTGAATTGATCAAAAGAGAAACACTCTGATATGTGGCTGACGTAAAGAACGATGCACTGTTCGGCCTCCACGACAGTGAGCTAAAGTCTTCTATTTAAGTTTTGCTTTTCTCTGGGTATGACCGCCTTCCCTGTGGTGCAGCTCCACTGCAGTGAAGCTGTACTGGTGCACTGCTACGAAGGAGAGGATGTGCACAAGACTTAGTGAAAAGTGTGATCTCCAGAGGGAAGTCCATGAAGATAAAGGTCTATATTTTGTTGTACAAGACAAAGACAAGGAAACTTCGGTGCATTGAATATGTGTGTTATTTCATTGGTAGTATTTATTTATTTATTTATCTATTGATCACCAACAGGTCAATAAACCCACTAATAGGTGCAGTCAGGAAACAAGACAAACCGAAACACACGCAAATATACAATACTAAAATACTAAAATCACATGACAATCAATCATCAATCACCAACATCAGACGGGATTGTCTCTTACATATTTTATCACACTTGCTCTGAAGCAGTGTTCGCCACGGGCCCACCAACCCCCAGCCCGGCCCGGCCCAGGCCCATAAACACCAAGCCCAGGCCCGGACCAGGCCCAGTCAAATTCATAATATTGAGGCCCAGGCCGGTCCGGCCCGTTCAGATTAAGCATATCATTATTTTCACAAAAATTGAAATCATTATCCTACCAGGCCCGACCGGTCCTGGCATATTTACTTGTATACTATAAATGTGAAACAATGAACCAACTATGCTAACCTCCAAAAAAGCCACAGCAACAGTGTGTTGCTGTGTAAGTGAACTGCTGGTTAAAATATTTTTAAGCTGACCTTAGCTTGCGCGCATTACTTCAAAATTATCAGCCCAGGCCCGTCCAGAGCCCGGTGATTTCCTTAAAGTTGAGAACCGGCCCAGGCCCGGCCCAGGCCCGGGCCTGCCCCATGGACCATAGGGCCAGCCCGGCCCATGGCGAACTCTCCTCTGAAGCTAGCAAACGTTGCATGGAATGGATCAGCAGCTTGGAATCTTTCCACATGTGCATTGAATCCCAATACAGCCCGCCGGAATAGCCCTCGCTTAGTGGTCTCCTTGTTAGCCTTGTGAGCGGACGGAACATGAATCAATTGCGATGGTCCAGCCCTGGTTCAACGCCGTGGTACGTGGAGTGGGAAGCAGCCGAGCAGAAAGGCGGAGTGGCGGAGTCGGATCGGAATAGGATCCAGTATAGGAACATGAACTACTCCACTGCCTAAACAGATCTCTTAACCCTATTTGTTACAGGGGGGGGGGGGGGGGGCGGATTCCGCCCCCCCCCCTCATGTTTTTCGCAGATATCTCCAGAACGGCTGGGAGCAGGCCCATGAAATTTTAGGAATTTTCATAGAATTGAACTCCTCATTTGGAGTAAAAAATTTGAGTTCTTAACCTGAACAGAGGCGGTTCCAGGGCACAGTTTTGGGTGGGTTCGGAGGCGACATTTGGCGATAATACGGAAATGCGATCTTCACGGTTTCTTCCTAACTGCATCAAGTGTGAAGGAGTTATATCGGCTTACGGTGATTGCAACAAGTGCAAATTAGTTGATGTTAATGCAATATCATAAAAATTGCATGGCAGAGGCGGTTTCAGGGGCTTGAAAAAGGGGGGTTTCCAGGAAGTATTCAATGCTTGGCGGGAAGCCAATAGAGCGATGTAAGGGACATTTATAGCTATCAAGATGTAAAAGATAGCTTCTGCTTCCATTATTTGCATAACTTATTACATATAGAGTTTCAGGAGCGTGTTCAGGCACATGAAACAGGGGGTGACTGACATGGTGATGACGATATGCCAGCGATAACGGCGCAATAGAGGTTTAGCTTATAATGATATAGGCACATATGATACCAGAAAAGGGAATAAAGTCATTTTTGCAGAGGCGCGCTCAGGAATGGAAGAAAGGGGGTCATATTATTGCAAGGAAACTAAGAGGCATGGGCGTACAATGGCATAACATACTGCAGTTTTTGGATGAAACACGCACCACAGGCTACTCTACGAACGATTATAAGCTAATAGGCGAGTCCAGGTAGGGTAAAAGGGGGGGGGGGGGGTAAGCAATGTTAATTGAAGTTGTAAGTGAAATAGTAACTGTTGACTAGTTAGTATCATAATAGCGGATAATATACTTATCAAAAGGTCTTGCGCCGCCTCAGTTTGGATCCTGGATACGCCTATGATGAAGTACAACATGCAAAAAGGAACTATCTACGATAAGTAACATATTTATAGTGCTGGGTAGCAACTTGTCTGCGGTTAATACTTTTTCCCAATTTTACCCCCTTTTTCACTAACCTGGTACCGCCTATGGAAAAAATATGATTTATAACTGTTTTGTCTAATATCTCAATCACATACCATTTTATTTATCAAAAAACAACTTCAAAAAATGGTTTTATTACGCATTTACTTCACCCCCATATTGAGTGACCTGCACACGCCTATGATTTTTGAATTTGTAAACGTCACCGTCATATATCAATTTCCAATTCAATATTTATCGATTCCTATTAGATGTGTTAAAATCGGTCGATAAACATGAAAGCTATATTGGATCAAAAATACCATTACAATTTGGAGTTTTTGCCCCCCCTGTTGCCCCCTATCCCAAATGTATATTTTTTATTATTTATAAATGTAGATCGTGTTGAGGGGAACCAAGCACCGTTTCATTTTTGAAAATCGGACGGGTAGATCTCGAGATCTCCGGGGGGGGGGGGGGGGCGGAATCCGCCCCCCCCCCTGTTACAAATAGGGGTAGCCAGGAGCCTGTTACAAATAGGGTTAATTGTCCCCACGGTCGCTTTCCACGTGCCCCGAGTCATGTCTGTCACGCCAGTCGTCACTAATGAAGAAAGCAGCGTGGGAGCGCACACAGTAGAGGGGAGAGGAACAGGGGTCAGGTTACCGGGCACACGGCAATAGGCGCGCGGGGGGGGGGGGGGGGGGGGCTGGCAAAGTGGCGCCTGGCCACTACTACTAAGTTTCGATGCATTGAATATGTGTGTTATTCCATTGGTAGTATAGGAACATGAACTGCTCCACTGCCTAACCAAATCTCTTAATTGTCCCCACGGACGCTTTCCACGTACCCCGAGTCATGTCTGTCACGTCACTAATGAAGAAAGCAGCGTGGTAGAGGGGAGAGAAACAGGGGTCAGGTTACCGCGCACACGGCAATACGCACGCGGGAGAACGGCTGGCGGAGCGGCGCCTGACCACTACTAGTCACTCTCGGATCTCCTGGTCAAAACGGGACCGTCCCGTTTAGAGGCGGTGTCTCTATATTTCGAAAACGCCTGAAGTTAGGGGGGCAGGAAGTTTTTGAAGCTATATCAGGACGTGGCTCTCCCTATGTGACCAGAAAACTATTGATCCAGCCCATCTAGAACACACCTTGGTACTTACTTAATGGGTTAACTATTATATGTATGTATTATTATTAAATTATTCATATGTTAACCCGCACACTGCAGGGGCTTTGCGCCGAACACGAACTGCAAGGGGGGGGGGGGGGGGGAGGGGGGAGGGGTTGATTTCCGCCCCCCCCTGAGATCTAAAAAACTACGCTACGTAGCTAAAAGCGAAACACGGCATTTGATAGCTTGATACATGTTCTATCGAAAGTATTTCTATCGAAAGTTTTACTTCTCTATCTTCATTATGTCGGGAGTTATTGACAAAAAAGTGATGGTGACCTCACATGACCTTAAATGACCTAATAGGGGTCACTGAACAAAACTTACACTTGGATCATCAAGAATATCCTATAATAAGCGAGTATTGTTTTAGGTCAGGTCAAAATTGAGGTCACCAGAGGTCATCAAAGGTCAAATTTTTCATTTTTTTCCTGTTTTAGGACATCGCTCCAGAAATTCCCATATATCTCAGAAACTATACTAGTTAGAAACAAACGGGTAAAAGCAAACGCCAGCCAGTGAAATTTGCAATCGCGAAGGAGTCCTTACATTTGTTCTGCGGTCAACATTTGAGGCTCCAGAGGTAAAAAATTACGTTTTTTTGCTCAATCGTTTTTCGCTATTAACGTTTTATGTAATAAAGATAACGAAAAGCTGTTTACTTCATTGTGCTTATCTTGTCAAGGCGCTTTGAATGATATACATGGTGACCTTGTTAAATAAATTAAAAATTTGACCTAAGGTCAAGGCCAAGTGGTGACCGAAGTAGGGCATGTTGCATATGGGAAGACGTGTCTTGACGAGGCAAACACATTGATGCCTGTTTTACTTCTCTATCTTCATTATGTCGGGAGTTATTAGCAAAAAAGTGATGATGACCTCACATGACTTTAAATGACCTAATAGGGGTCACGGAACAAAACTTACACTTGGATCATCAAGAATATCCTATAATAATAGGTCTAAATATAGGTAATAATAGATATAATAATAGGTAGTAGGAGGTTACGAAATCGACCTGACCTTAGGTCACCGATATCCAAATTCCGAGGTAAACGAATTGTAAGTACGTATGCTCTCATGACATCCTGTAAGTTTCAAACTGATCGGTGAAAAACTCTGGCCTTGGCATAACTGCAAACATTTTTGGAGGTGGGGTCACTTGACCTGGTCTGGTGACCTGACCTGAGATGACCCTAGGTTTTTTTCTTTCAAAGTGTGCGCAATTGATGTCCTAACAGGTGTGCGAAAACCCGGCGGCGCTGCGCGCCGCCGTTTTTTCGCTATCTTTGAAAAACCTGAGGGCGGGGCGGAAATCAAGCAGTGCGCGGGTTAAATTTTCAATAATAAATCATCACAATTAATAAATAATTATAGAATAAGAAATTCGTTAATTAAATCCGTTGCAGACTATGGTAACTAGCGGATCCAGGTGGGGGGGGGGGGGGGAGGGGAGCATTGCGGCCATGGCCCCCTCCGAACCGCCTGAAATCGGCACAAAATTGACACATTTCCTTACATAGAAGACAATCTAAGCAACTTTTACCAAGGAAAGTTTTTTTTAATCAGCTATCAATGCATATGCAAGAAAAATCCGATGAGTTTTCAGAGTTGTGTGATATTTTTTTGGAATTTGCCCCCCCCCCCCGAACCACGCCCCCCCAAACCACCGTTCTGGATCCACCAATGACTAAGGTGGTAGTAGTAGTACCACAAGCTAGTACGATGAGGATTACCGGAATGGGCCGGTAATCGCATATCGAAACGTGGCAGCTAACGCCCATCCTCGTGCGCGATGTTCTTGGCCTTAGCAACAAGTGTCGTAGCTTTAAGCCCAGGCTACACTATGCGTGATTTCCTGAAAATCACGTCCGTGTTATCCGTGTTGTCGGGATTTGCGTGACAGAGCAAGTTAAGCTGATAGTAAATGCATTGGGTGAGCTACACTGGCACATAACGTAGATCCCGGATGAAACATCAAGGAAATTCCGCAGAACGTCACGGACGGAACAATGAAAAGTTCAAAATTCTGAATTTGTCGTGTTTTCCGAGATTGCGTGTTGCAGGGTTTTGTTTGTTTGTTTGTTTGTTTGCGCAAATCGTCGACGGGATACCCCAATGATGGACGAAGTCAAAATGTAAAATTACCTAAAGCTACAAGACATTAGACAAATACATGTTAAAATATACCAAATACACCATAAACATAAAATATGACATGAACCAAACATCCAGCACACACAGCACAAAATCAGTTACAACGATGCGACGTACCACCTCACTTTGGTGCGGAACTGATGGTACGTATCGGCAAAGAGATCAGCATTTTTTTTTTCGCGCATATTTCGCGCGTTATAGTTGAGTTTTCGTGACCGCTTCCAAATCCACTACAGTTGCACTACATGTACTGAAATATGCACTACTTCGACTACTACGTCGTATATTTGGTGGAATTAGATTAACTAAATGAAGATATAATCTATGGAAATACAAGTTATTGATATAAAACAATACTGTCAATTTATAATAGACAAAACAATTACCAGAAAATTATATCTTGTCTCATTAATTTGGGCGTTACATTCCTTACTGTTATACCCGTTGTTCTATTACCCTGGACTTGCGTGACAGAGTGACTACGTCATCACCACGTTACTCCCTTCATCTAGCGGGTTTGACTGCAACTAGTAGTTCCAATATGACCGCGCCAGACAGTTTTGGATGGCGCAAGCTTGACTGCCACGGCTTTGTATGTGGCTGTATGTCACGGTTTTGGATGCGGCGGGTACCATTTTGGATGCGGCGAGTTTGTCCCATGAAGATGTCCCATACCCGGGCGAATTTTGGATGTCGCAAGCGTTGTTGGCTGCGGTTTTGGATGGTACAAGCATTGAATGCTACAACTTGGAACGCTTTGATAGTTCCCCGTGCTTGTGCCGTGAGATGTGTAATGCTGGTCAGGACAACTCACCCGTGAACTACAGAGTGGAACAGGGGCGGTGGAATCGGGGGGGGGGGGGCAGACCAGTTCCCTGGCAAAAAGTAGAGGGCATGGCAATATTTCCCCCCCCCCCACCCACCCACCCATCTTGCACACCGAAGAATGATTACAATGTCACATAAATCGGCCAATTTAAAATTCAATAGGCAGCCCGTTGTACGTAATTCTATCAATATAACTACTCAGAAAATCGCGCCTGCGAAGTAAAGTAGAAACACAGACTATTACAATTATTTACTGTTTTCGATTCCGTGTTTTGTCTTTCTTCACACAATTCTAGTTACCGTCGAACCGTGGCCTGACTGGCGGGACCAATGTCGGGACAAAGCGGGACGCTCAGATTGGTCGATGTGTCTGAAGATCTCCGAGAAAACAGCTGCACATAACCACGGCTTGCTTATCACGAATCAAGGACCGCTAATCGTCAGCTGTCGGTCTCGGCCTGAACGTGTCACAATAGTCCGCTCGCCTCAAGCCTGGCCCTGCTCAGTTAAGCCTGGCCCTGCTCCGTTAAACCTGGCCCTGCTCAGTCAAGCCTGGCCCTGCTCAGTTAAGCCTGGCCCTGCTCAGTTGAGCCTGGCCCTGCTCAGTTGAGCCTGGCCCTGCTCCGTTAAGCCTGGCCCTGCTCCGTTAAGCCTGGCCCTGCTCCGTTAAGCCTGGCCCTGCTCAGTTGAGCCTGGCCCTGCTCAGTTGAGCCTGGCCCTGCTCAGTTGAGCCTGGCCATGCTCAGTTGAGCCTGACCCTGCTCAGTTGAGCCTGACCCTGCTCAGTTGAGCCTGGCCCTGCTCAGTTGAGCCTGGCCCTGCTCAGTTGAGCCTGGCCCTGCTCAGTTGAGCCTGGCCCTGCTCAGTTAAGCCTGGCCCTGCTCAGTTGAGCCTGGCCCTGCTCAGTTAAGCCTGGCCCTGCTCAGTTGAGCCTGGCCCTGCTCCGTTAAGCCTGGCCCTGCTCAGTTGAGCCTGGCCCTGCAAAGTTAAGCCTGGCCCTGCTCAGTTGAGCCTGGCCCTGCTCAGTTGAGCCTGGCCCTGCTCAGTTGAGCCTGGCCCTGCTCAGTTGAGCCTGGCCCTGCTCAGTTGAGCCTGACCCTGCTCAGTTGAGCCTGGCCCTGCTCAGTTAAGCCTGGCCCTGCTCCGTTAAGCCTGGCCCTGCTCAGTTGAGCGGTTGATGAGTGCACACGGTGACACATAAAACAGTGGCGACAACGAGTAGTGAGAACGGTCAAACCGAATGAGGCAGTGATCTGACTTGAGGAAGCGATACTATCGCCTGCGATCCACCGAGTGTGTGTGTGCATGGTAGGCATTGCAGGCAAGGCCAAGCTCCCAGGAGTCACATTGTGTGTGTATGTGTGCATGGTAGGCATTGCAGGCAAGGACAAGCTCCCAGGAGTCACATTGTGTGTGTGTGTGTGTGTGTGTGTGTGTGTGTGTGCATGGTAGGCATTGCAGGCAAGGCCAAGTTCCCAGGAGTCACATTGAGTTTATTTTGGAGTAGAATATGATATCAAGAGGCATGAATGAAAGGAGGGATGATTAACCGCAGTGAATGATATTTTTTTTTGTATATGACGGCACCTGCAGTCAGGCGCAACTACTCCGGTCGAAATATTACGAACCGCACCGAGCTGCGCGCCGCGGCAGCCGAATCGTACCAATACGCCACCCTGATGGTGAGCGACTGAGGCGCCAAATCGTCGCAACGGTCACGGGTCATGCCTCTCTATAGCTTTTAATTTTGCATTACAGTGCGATTTATTTGATAGAGAGAATTGATATACACCACTCACCGATGGGGGAGGTGGGGTCCGCGCCAGTCTTGAACCGATGAGGGGCGGATACTCTAAGATCTCGAAAACCACGCAACGTAGCGACAAGCAGAAACCGGCATTGTATGGCTTGTGACAGGCTCTATCGAAAATGTTGATCACTTTTTAGGTCAGCAGAATATTTAGGTCACCAGATGACACTTGACACCAAAGGACAAATTTGGGTCATTTATATAGGTGTCCTTTACAAAACTGTCTGTATAGCTGAGAACTATAAGACCAACCATGCACGAAAAACATTTAAAAGAAAATGCATTTTCCTGTCTGCTAAATTTCACCGAAATTTGACTTCAGATCAATATTCAGGTCAGGGGAGGCCACTGAAGTTGGAAAGTTGAAAACATTGAACACCAGTGAATTAAAAAATCTCAGCATCGTTAGATTGTTTTGTTTTATAACTTATGACAGAGACATGAAAATGTGATTCAGTTGTCTCCATTGTGTTTGTCTCTTCGAGGTGCATCGAATGGTATCTATCATAACCTAGTCGGTAATATCCGAAAATTGAATTCATTATGGTCAGGTCAAGGTCAGATCAAGGTCAAATTGCATTTTTTTTTGCTTACATGCTTTTACTTTTACTCTGTACAAGATCTGAGAATGCTTTTTCAAAATTAGAGACGTCATTTTTGTCACCAATGCGACATGTCTGTTGACATGACACTCTTTGGTTGTGCTTGTCTACAGCCTTTGCGTTTCACGAATTTTAAGTGTGGCATATTTTTTTAGTCCCCCTGGTATCTTCAGAACCAAGATCGCAGCGGGACGCGCAAAGCGTCATTCGAAAGCGCTCAATAAGATGAACCTAACGCACACTTACACACTTCAAATTACGGTCACATGTCAGGTCACGGTCAAGTCAAACGTCAAAATCGAGGTATTTGAGTTTATGGACAATACTTGCCATCCATGGCCTTTGATTGCGCCTATAATCACTAAAAGTGCTGTCAAAGGTATGATACATATCCCACATGAGCTAAAGTTAGATTGTTGGAAAAGATCCAGGTCAAGGTCAGGTCCCAAAAGTCACTACACACAAAATATCTACGAATGTCATGCAGCACATGTTTTATGGATGCTTTTACGCGCAGAATTCGATAGTGATAGTCATTTTACCACCTGACTTCATTTATGTGAAGTTAGTGTCAAGTGCAGGTCAAGTTATAGAGAAGAACTCTGTAGAGTGCGTGTAGAGTGCGCGAATAGAGGACGAACTCTGCCCTGACCTTATTGCAAATAAAATCACTCATGTATACAATGAGGGAATCACAAAGTTTTCATATATATAAGGCAGCTATCCAGAAAGAATAGTCCCCGCAGACCCTGGGTCTCGCCTGCTATCTTACTTTCCATTGCACATAAAAACGAATTATTTAAAGAAAAACTGAAACACCCATCATCATACAATATAGCAAAGTATAATATATATCGAAATATACTTACAAAACTGATTAGAGCTGCCAAAAGGAAACATTATCAGGACGAATTTGCTAAACACTCCGGGAACTCGAAGGAAACATGGCAAACTTTGCAAACTTTAATTAAATCAAAACAAAAAGCAGACAGTGCTCCAACTAGGATTATAGACGCAAGTGGAGAAGCTGTAACAGATGATGCAGTTATAGCAGACAATTTCAATTCCTTCTTCACCGAAATTAGTGAGAAGCTTAGCAAAAATATCCCGCAGTCTTCATTTAATCCCCTTCAGCTGCTTCCAAACGTTGCAAATGAGATGAACTTAGAATCCACAAATGAAGAAGAACTAGTAAATATTATTAATGGATTGAAGAATGTTGGGGCCGGGGCAGATAACATAAGTGCTAAACTGTTTAAGTTATCATTTCTAGCCATACTTAAACCTGTTCTTCATCTTTTCAACTCCTGCTTGGAATCTGGAACATTTCCATCCATCCTCAAAATAGCTGTAATCAAACCAATATTTAAAAGTGGTAAGTGTCAACTTGTAGATAACTATTGACCTATAAGTATATTACCTTTCATTAAAAACAATCTTGAAAAACTCATATACTCTCGACTTATCAGTCATTTAAATCAGAACCACATTATTCATGAAAATCAGTTTGGTTTTCAGAAAAACAAAGCCACCTACATGCCTATTCTTCTTCTTCAGGATACCATTACTAGGGCTTTTGAGGAGGGAGAATTTGCATAGGGCTTGTATCTTGATTTAAAAAAGGCATTTGATACAGTAAACATCGACCTCCTTCTGAAAAAGCTTCATAAATATGGTGTCAGGCACCAGTCCCATACAATTATCTCATCATATTTATCAGGAAGAACACAATGTGTTAAAATCAGAAATACATTATCAGCTTATAAACGAGTCACCATGGGTGTTCCCCAGGGGTCGATTTTGGGCCCAATTCTTTTTATCATATACATAAATGATTTGCCAAAGTTAAACGCTGATATGACTTGCTTATCATATGCTGATGACAATGCAATTGTATTTAAAAGTAAAAGTAGCACTAATCTTCAAATAACTGTAAATGCACTTTTACTGCGCATCACTGACTGGTTTTGTGCCAACTTCCTCTCACTAAATGTCTCAAAGACATTTACCCAACATTACACTACCCGTTCCTCAGTTTTCAAGCTTGATGTGAAGATGAACAACATACCTCTAGAAGAAAATGCTAACATATTTTAGGGCGGGGTAATTGAAAAAACACTTAAGTTTACAAAGCATATTGAGTATATATCTAACATAGTTAGTGGAAACATTGGAATAATAGCAAGAGTACTGCTTAGACAAAATAACTGCGCATACTTTGAATAATAGTCTAATTCTTCCCTATCTGAATTATTGTTGCATGCTCTGGGGTAGTAACTATAATTCTCAGATTGATAAGCTAGTGATTTTACAAAAGAGGGCTGTGAGACTGATTGAATATGTATACCCCCTACATAGTTCAGAGCTAATTTTAAACAATATAACATATTGAAGTTAGCCGATATAGCAAAATCACACATGATCATTGTGATGCAAAAGTTCATAACTAAACAGTTATCAATAGCTTTTGACAAAATATATGAAATACATGAAGTCCTCACAGAAGGCAAACTAAACATTTAAAGCAACCATTCTCAAACCGCAATTATCGATTATTCATTTCCAGTTGCCTTAGCCCTAAGCTATGGAATAATATCATAGCCCCTCAATTTCCGAACTTAAACGATATTCCAACATCTAAGACTCTTATACAAAGTATTGTTCGCAAGCATTTTGTTAATTCTTACAATATGTAAGAAACATACACATATATGTGTATATGTGTATGTGTATATGTGTGTATGTGTATGTGAGTATGTGTATGTATGTGTGTATGTGTGTGTATGTATGTTGTATGTATATATGTATGTATGTGTGTGTATGAGTATGTGTATATGTGTATGTGTATATGTGCATGTGTATATGTGTACCCATTCAATGGCGCTGGCTTCAGGAACCCTACTCGGCAACAAGCTTCGCTTAGCTGAGTGGGGTTCACGAAGAACCAGCAAGAATTGCTCGAAAATTGACCAGACTTTGTCCTCCGCCCTGTATGACTGATATCCCCTTTATAACAGCGTGAATGAATATGGAATCCTGGGGCGTAGCTGGGGGCAGTTATTTGCTGTTTTTAGTAATGACTACTTTCCGCCTTCTTTTATATCACCACATCTAACACCCAAACTACCTCTTCTCATATGCTTTTTATGTTTGTTTCCATTTCTTAGCTGGGAGTGTCGCGACATTTTCTCTTTTGTTCTCTGGTGTTAATGAAAGGTGTCGTGCGTCGTTGGTATCGAGGGTGGGGGACTCCTGGTCACCTATTAATGGGTGGCGGCTAGAAAAAAGGAAAAAAGTTCAGGTCACTGAAGGTCAAAATTTGAAATTGATAAATTGTAATGAAAAAAGCATGTTTCTATATCAGTGTTATCTAAAAAATACAGTTATGGCATTTATTTGTCTGTATCTGGTCAATAAAATTCCAAAAACGCAATTTCGAAATCTGACGTAATGATTTACCCATACTTTATATGCCATGTCAGTAAAAAAATGATATAATTTTTAAATTTGCTATGGTAGTTGCCCATATGTCGTTATCTGACATATATTCCGTTTTTTAATATCTTTGAAACATTTGATTTTGTGTGCATTTAAAAAAAAAAAATGAAATGAAATGTTTTGGGTAAAAAACAAAAGTTTTGAAATTTCGAGATAACTGGCTTGTAGCCCTTGCAATTTTCTATCTTTTAGCGTTTTATTATGGCATTTTGCTTCAAATGTGGCATTTGTAGGGCCTCGCAAAGTTTAGCTGATTTTTGTGCAAAAATCGTGTTTAGTGACGTCACTAAATTCCCTATATCTCGAAACTTTGACGAAATTGCTTCATTTATTGCACAAAAGGTGTAAAAATGATGCCCGGAAAGGTATTGAACGTTTGGCGTCGATGTCTGCATTAGTTGTTGAGACACTACTAATATTCCTAAAGGGGGAGGGGGGGGGGGGCTAAAAAAGCAACACACTGTTGCTGTGGATGCTTTTTGGGGGGATGGGGGGAGGGTAGCATAGTTGGTTAATTGTTTCACATTTATAGTATATAAGTAAATATGCTATGATAATGATTGCGAATTTTGTGAAAATCATTATATGCTTAATCTGAACGGGCCGGACCGGGCCTGGGCCTCAAATTTATGAATTTGACCAGGACTGGTCCGGTCCTGGGCTTTGATGTTCATGGGCCCGGGCCGAGCTGAGGGTTGGTGTGACGAACGAACGAACCGTGACGAACACGGGTCGTAGGTCATGGTATCACCAAACAAGTATTTATCAACACTTTTCGGCCTGATTCCTTCAGTTTGACACAATGGACGTGGGATCGAAGTGGGGAAAGAACACGACGTGTCAGGTGAATACATATATTTGTTTGAGTTTTTGCGAAAGTTTCGTCGGGAGTGAATTGTACCCGCACTAGCCAATGGGATTGATTTTGAAACATAATTCCATTTTAAAACCATTGCCTAGACCCTGTAAAATGTTCTTGTACGAGGTAACGCTCCATGAATCAGTTATCTATCACACTGGAATGACCTCCGTATTTCCTCCTGCTCCAGCAGTGCCTGGCTGTTCTCATGTGCTAATACTGTCACTTCTGTGATAATATATTGGGAAAGCTGTCCGGAGGCATCGATGGTATAAAACCTCGTGCGCATTGGTTTCACTAACTCATTTTGTTTCGAATCTCCTACCAGTGAGGTAAGGACCCGGAGGGACAGACAGAAACACGGCGACACAGGTGGCGCCATCTTCGACCGCCGCTTATTCTAAAACCTGACCAGTTTCCCAGAGCGAACAAGCCGTCTACTGAGGAACAAGACCTCGCAGTGCTCGTCTCGTGCGATTTGCAGTGCTGTTCAGGATACTGCACCTCTGGGCTGCAGAGAGGAAAAAGTGCCACAGCAGAAGTCTTGTGCAGCTCCGTGGCACTACGCCGGTTATAGCTGCTGCGCCAGCTTCTGCAGCAGCCCATTCCAGCGCTGAAATGGTGTTGCACGTTCCCAGTGTTGAGGTGCTGCTCTGCAAAGGACGTTTACGGTGTGATAGTGTTGCGACAACAGTAAAAAGGGGCTGTACATTGAACAGTCATTGACCGCGTCAATCGCGATCACGTCGCGATATATTTTGTGTCATTGTTATCCAATTGTATGGTTTAAAATGGTGCCCTGAAAAATGTTCAGTAAGGATTACATATGGAAGTGACGGATATTTTCATAAGCCAGTGTTTTAGTAGAAATTAAATATATAGGGCAGGCGTGCTTCTTTAGTCGAATACCCATCAGAACAAATGTCTTCTGTCCAGTTGGTCATGACACCGTTGATTGGGTGTCATGTTTCGGCTCAATGGTCATCAATGCTGATCGGAGTTGCGATGGTGTAGGTCAGAACTGATGTCATTTTAGAGACATCGGACTGTATTTTATATCACTAACATGCCGTATGTCCGTTTCAGATATCACCATGAAGCTGTCCTTCTGCCTGCTGCTGGCGATGGTGGCCACTGCCTCTGCTGATCAGGGCTTCTACCAGCCACAGCCGGTAGACCAATCAGCACCCAGTGGCTATCACCATGACAACAACTACGACTCCCGGCCTCCCACAAACCAGGGGTAAGTTCAACAGAGAAGTTTGTCATACTAGTGTGGTTGGTGGGTAGCGTCACTTTGTCATGTCTTTTATGAGAATCAATGCTGTGTATATCAGAAGGAAAATGTTCTTTGCTCTGGATTGTTCGCAATAATGTGATAAGAGATAAGAGAACGTGATAAGAGAATCTCCGTGAAGAGAAAAACTATAAAATTTACTTGTCATTTCTAAGTATAATAACTAAATAATTGGGCACTGTTTAAGAACGTATGCAAATGTAACAAAGGACGAATTTGACATCATTCAAATTTTCTTTAATTCATCAAATGATTTTGTTTATATTTGATTTGATGTTTTTAACATTTGACCTCCCTAATACATAATATCGTTATTCCATTTTCATCTCCTATCAGAATGCTGCTGATTGAGTGGTTTACTCATGTGTGTGTCCTGTATATTGATATGTTACCATATTCCGGGGTATGTTTCCAACATTAGCTCGTGTTTCTGGCATCAGCTTTCGGAAAGCTGAAATTTACAACAGGAAGCAATGTGGTATCACATTGCGGCCCTAGGGCATTTCAGCGATACCAGCCGTAAGCCAGACGTATATTGATAAATTTCTCAATGCTTTCATTGACGTTTGAATCCATATCGAATCCCAAATATTCTGGAAAAAAATGCCATAAAGCATAGATATTTTCAATGAACAAGTTTACCTAAAAACGGCAAATGGTAAAATAAATAGAACACTCGGGCGCTACATTTTCACCGGAATCTCGGTCTCCAGTTGATTTTTTCCCTCGGCGCTTTCGCGCCTCGGGTACAAAATCAACAGGGAGACGTCGATTCCGCGGAAAATATGATACCGCCCTCGTTGCACTATTTGATATTGCATCATAAATGAAAATATAAAAGATGCAATGCACTTTTTCGTTGTTGCAGCTCTCTCGACAGACTGTTCGGATCAAACCGGCGCCAGGGCATCGCAGGAATTTTGGGAGGACTCGGTGCAATCGGTAAGATTAGATGTGGTATGCGTCAGTTGAGTATGCAAACTTCGTTATCCTCTGAAGGAATCAATCGTGTTTGCCACAATGACTCAACGCTTCTTTATCGGGTGCGTTTGTCACAACCATCATGTCATGAATCCAGTTTTCGTCACGGGCCCACCAACCCCCAGCCCGGCCCGGCCCGGGCCCATGAACACCAAGCCCAGACCCGGACCAGGCCCGATCAAATTAATAAACTTGAGGCCCAGGCAGGCCCGGTCCGGCCCGTTCAGATTAAGCATACAATTCGTATAACAAAATTTGCAATCATTATCATAGCATATTTACGTGTATACTATACATGTAAAACAAATGAACCAACATGGTAACAATACAAAGCCACAGCCACAGCAACAGTGTGTTGCTGTGGAAGTGAACTGCTGGTTCAAATATTGTAAAGCTCTGACGTCACCTGAGCTTGTGCGCAGTACTTCAAGATTATCAACCCAGGCACGTTCAGAGCCCGGTGATTTCCTTAAAGTTAATGCCCGGTTAAGGCCCGGCCCAGGCCCGGCCCATGGACCATAGGGCCAGCCCGGCGCGTGACGAACTCTCCATGAATCCATGTCTAATTAATTATTGTTTTGATACGAAGTTGGCATTGTTGCATATGTGCACCAATACAAATTCACTGTAAGCTATTTTGTCATATATTTGCCAAAATAAATAAAAAATCCACCGAACAGGTCTCCTTCAAGGCATCATCAGCAAATGATCCATTGCCAAACCAATCATATAGATTGCCTAATGATGACATTGACCCAAATCACATTGTGTTGGACAAAGTGCCCTGTATTGTACATGTACAAACATCCTTGCTGTCCAAGAATATACATCTGCGGATGGTCATGCAAGATGGTATGTGGTTGTGATTTGATAGTACTTAGGTAGGTATAAAGTGCTAACATGGTTCTAACGCTCTCGTCCTCAGGCCCTATTGCTGCGGTAGTTGCTATCGTCGTCGTGGTAGGAGTGGTCGGCTTCGTCGCCTACACCGTCAATGAAGTCAACTCGTCGGGCAGAGGACTGAACAACGATGAATGGGAAATAAACCACTCGGTCTGGATGGACCAGCTGCAAAGGGACCTCGAGAGCTCGTGGTCGCAGGAATAGAATGGTATCTGGCTGTGAAGGATGAAGTTCTTATACTGAAAGAATAAGTCACGCAGCCTTAGTCTCAGCTCATGCTGAGTAACATATTAATAATTTCCCCACTTGGTCTTGAGAGCCACTAATAATGATTTTCGGATCAAATTTTGCATCTTTACTTTCTCCCGACCCTAGCCTGCTCTAGTCTTCTTCCAAGGTACATAATACTTTATGCGGTTATAGCTTATTATGACTGACAAGTTTTTGTTTACCCCGAAAAGCGTTAGAAACATACACAACTACCATCCATGCTAAATATCATGAGTCACTGGCTCACTTAATTTCACTCACCTTGAACTAATGGACAATTATTGGTATAGATTGTTTGTTGACTGGTACAAGCAGTTCAGAATGTTTCAAGGCTGTCGATCGAACCGTCCATTTAAATGGTAATTTGCACTCTTTGCACCATTACTCATTGAAACTAATCCTGATAATGTTCTAAAATTACCTCAAATTGAATCTTAATGTGATCAATAACTTATAACCCAATCACCATTGGTAAATTTGGCGCTGTTAGGCATGGCCGCTTTCTTGTCACGTTAACTGATAGAGGGTGTTCATACACCCGCAGACCAGCACTGGTTAAAGCAAGTTAACAAGGTAAACCTAATCAAAACCAAAACTTATGTTCATTTATCTAGTCTTTTGTTGTGGTTGCTACAAGTTGCGATATCGATGTTTTGTTATTTGTTACACGATATCGTTTGTTACATGTTGGTGTTACTATGTGTCACAGGATGGGAGAGAAACTCAGGACGCCTTCGGGTTGTTGAATATTTTGTTTAAAGTACGATGTTGAAATGCAAAAGAAGTTCTAATATTGTCATACACTTGAACTTTCTGAGTGTACCCATTGTTTATGAGAATTAATGTTATGTATATGACAAGGAAAATGTTCTTCGCTCTGGATTGTTTGCAATACTGCGTCCGTGATAAGAGAACCTCTGTGAAAATAAAAATAAAAATATAAGGAGTCAAATCGTGTTTTTATGTGGTTAACCCTATATCCATCTTCAACACAACTTTCGAAGTACATATTTTCTTCATATACTTGGCGTTCCAGAATAAACAGGCGGATTTAAAAATGGTTTATGTCATACCCTAATGGCTCAAACAACGCAACTCAATCATCGTTGTGAAGCTTCAGTGGCCTCCCCTGACCTGAATATTGATCTGAGGTCAAGTTTCGGTGAAATTTAGCCGACAGGAAAATATATTTTCTTTTAAATGTTTTTCGTGCATGGGTGGTCTTATAGTTCTCGAGCTACAGACAGTTTTGTAAAGGACACCTATATAAATTACCCAAATTTGTCCTTTGTGTGTCATCAGACTGGTTATTGATTCACCTTTTTGGAAGGATTCAATCACGATTAATTTTGGAATATGAATGATTCAGTCATGGATAACCTGGATTCATGGATAACCATTTTAAGAAATTATTCTTTCCGATGCAAAGAATCAAAGCATTTTTTGATCAAATCACGTTTGACTCACCATCGAAATAGCATTGCAAAGTCAAAGTCAAAGTCAAAGTCATGTATTAAGATACATCCACGTTGTGGCTTTTACGTATCCAGTCAGGGTACATGTGTAGTGATATCTGAATACAAAAGCACAGTGTAAACACGATTAAAAGCAATACGATCGCGGTCAGTAAAAGAGAACACATTGCACATGGTAGGCCTGTCATCGCACGGTATGAGGCTTAACCACCAACCATAAGCAAATTTAAGCGGTCAATGCAGGTCACATGCTATCCGCACATAGGAAACCGCAACCCCGACTGCGGGTGTTCACCTTAGACCTTAGAGATGCCAGTGTTCCAGGGTTTCGCCGCTCTAAGTGCAAACGCACGCTGGCTGCTCGACAGTTTACACAACGGCAGTTCCAGCGCTCCTGCCGCAGCAGCTCGGGACTCGCGTAGCGATGCATGGGCTCGCCGGACAAACATGACCCTGATGGCGGGAGGACACTGCTCGGCGTTAAGCGCTCTTTTTTTGTTACTGCAGGTTCTAATATCGATGTTTTGTTATTTGTTACACGATATCGTTTGTTACATGTTGGTGTTACTATGTGTCACAGGATGGGAGAGAAACTCAGGACGCACTCGCGTCGTTGAATAATTTTGCTTAAAGTCCGATGTTGAAATGCAAAAGAAGTTCTAATAATGTCATACACTTGAACTTTCTGAGTTTCCCCAATGTTTATGAGAATGAATGTTGTGTATACGACAAGGAAAATGTTCTTCGCTCTGAATTGTTTGCAATACTGCGTCCGTGATAAGACGCAGTATTGCTTCAATATATAATATAATATATAATATATGTATAAGCTTCAATTGCGCGTGGATGTGGCGTCCAGCTCTCCTGCTACTAACTGTGTCCCTATACTGGTATTCAGGTGATGTCCTTAGATGGAACTGCGAAGAATGGAATGAGCGATACAGGTTGCCGCTGACGTCATACATAGGAGATTCGCCGCCCATATCTATCGATAAGTGCTGGGCTTAGCTGAGCGATACAGTTTACCGCTGACGTCATACATAGGAGCTTCGCGGCCCATGTCTACTGATAAGTGCTGGGCTTAGCTGAGCGATACAGGTTACCGCTGACGTCATACATAGGAGCTTCGCGGCCCATGTCTACTGATAAGTGCTGGGCTTAGCTGAGCGATACAGGCTACCGCTGACGTCATACATAGGAGCTTCGCCGCCCATGTCTACTGATAAGTGCTGGGCTTAGCTGAGCGATACAGGTTACCGCTGACGTCATACATAGGAGCTTCGCCGCCCATGTCTACTGATAAGTGCTGGGCTTAGCTGAGCGATACAGGTTACCGCTGACGTCATACATAGGAGCTTCGCCGCCCATGTCTACTGATAAGTGATGGGCTTAGCTGAGCGATACAGGTTACCGCTGACGTCATACATAGGAGCTTCGCCGCCCATGTCTACTGATAAGTGCTGGGCTTAGCTGAGCGATACAGGTTACCGCTGACGTCATACATAGGAGCTTCGCCGCCCATGTCTACTGATAAGTGATGGGCTTAGCTGAGCGATACAGGTTACCGCTGGCGTCATACATAGGAGCTTCGCCGCCCATGTCTACTGATAAGTGCTGGGCTTAGCTGAGCGATACAGGTTACCGCTGACGTCATACATAGAAGCTTCGCCGCCCATGTCTACTGATAAGTGCTGGGCTTAGCTGAGCGATACAGCTTACCGCTGACGTCATACATAGGAGCTTGGTCGCCCATGTCTACTGATAAGTGCTGGGATTAGCTGACTTAGCTGCCACTTTCATTACCTCATGCATTACACATTACCTCACATTACCTCACATGACACATTACCTCACATGACACATTACCTCATGCATCCATGCCGCTGCGCGCGATTCTGGGTGTGCCCAACCTAGGCGGCCACCCAAAGCTTGGTGGAACTGTAGCGAGATACATTTTACATTGTCCAAAAGAAACAGAGGGAGAAAGAAGAAAGTATAGAGATAAGCAGAAGAATAGAAACATTCTAAAAGCAAAAGCTATGTATATTTTTTAAAATTAAACATGGAAGGAACGGCGGCCGTGTGCACACCAAACACTACAACAGTGGAGACGCCGGCTGAAGCCCCCCCCCCCCCCCCACGCAGGCAACAAATACCCTCGTTCCGACCTGTGTACCGCCAGGGTGTCGCTATTATGGCACATGAAAGGACGCCATAACAGCAGCTGCGCGACACCATTAAGCGTGAGCGCCGGCCAGCGGCCCGGGTCACGTACGGCGCTCGGCAGAAGCCTCTGCGCAGGATCCTGACCTAGATCACGGCAGCAAGCTCCGCCTCTGGGCCGCTGTAGACAGCAGTTCCGGCCGCCGCAGGCATCCACAGGCCGTTGCAGCCGGGTGAGAAGAACCAATGACAGGACAGCAAAAGGGAATAGAAAATTAAAACCGAGTGGAGAAAAAATCACGGCAGCAAGGCGCCAATCTGGCAACTGACCTGATTATTCAAGCAAAAAGTTGATAAAAGGGCCTGCAAGAGGGGTGAAAGGGGTCGTCGGCAGATCGAACAGCAGAGCAGCAAGGACGGGACCGATCTTGAAATTGCCGATAGTGCGCCCAAGCCTCCAAACAGTCCAAGTAAGTCTCAGAGGAACAGAGTTCGGCAGTGAGCAGGGACGGAAGCAGGCTGGGGCCGCGGCTCCTCACCGCGAGCCTCAGTCTCAGAGGAGACAAGACGGGGCTGTGAACGGGGACGGAAGCAGGCTGGGGCCGCGGCTCCTCGCCGCGAGCCTTAGTCTCAGAGAAGCCGTGTGTGTCAAGGACCATCACAAGTCAGGTTGCAGAGGCAGACGCAAGAAAGTAAGATCGGTGATGGCCTTCAAGATTTGCCGTTGTTTAGTTCTATAAATTTCATACTGGAGAAAGTAGCCGCATTTCACATCAAGTAAGGTCGGAAAGTCTGTACAATCCTTATACCCTCCTTATATTCCATGGTCAGTTAATTTGTTGTGCATCTGAACACCATACAAATTTAATTTGCACAGTGTTTCGCCCGTTTTTTCTTCTTCTTCTTCGTTTTGTTCTTCTCTCTTTGAACTCCCCTGTCATTTGGGCATTTGTTTGGTCATGTAGTCACTATATTCTTAATTATGCCTACGCGAGTATGTGTATGGTTGAAAAATTATCATATATTGTTTGCCTGACTAGTTATAACTTCTAACGTAAATCAAAACTCTGATATGGTATGGACGTTTATGTTTGCGTCTTTTATAACTCTCGTGCTTTAAATGCAACCGATTATGGAGCTTGTGCCAATGCTGATGGTGGTGGCCGATGGGATTTATTTGACTGGTTGACTGTTCGAACTGATGTGACTGATGTGACTGACTGACTGACTGAATTTTGCTGACACTATTCGAATTGCTGCCTATAAGACGAATTATATTGTATTCACGAGACAATTAACTTAAACTATCGGTGCACAATTTTCTGTAAATATAGCCTTGTGTGAATTACCTAGTACTCTAATTCGGAATGTGACTGAAAGATGGATTGAGTAAGGAATATCAATGAGATGGAGCGCTAGCTTGAGGGGAAGTCACGTAATATAATTAGTAATGTTAACGTAATAATATCTATGTAGGGACAAGCGATGATGTGACTTCAATGCTTCCAAGGCAGGGTAATGCAATTTTTGTGGCTAGATGTATTAAATACTCAATTCAAGGTTCCGAGGTTTAATGTTTATTTTGGTGAACAATGTTTACTGATATATTGAAGGCCAACTGTTTCTGGTAAAACCCGAGTGATGTGATAATTTATGTGAAATACCCGTACTGAAAATTTCAGGAATGGCTAACCCGATTGCCAGCAGACAGGGTAACCGATATTTTTTTCTTAACCTTGCCATTCAATTATCCGGTTCGGTTGATTATTTGGTCTGATTGGTGACATTTTCAAATCCGGTTAAATTAACTTCACTGTGGCTAATTTGCAATTCAATCTGTAAGCCTTTTTACGCAATCTTTGATGTCGGGATCGGTTGATGACCGGGTCATCATTTCAACGTTTCGGCTTATACAAACAGATCATTTAGGGATTGTATCGTGAGGATTTTGATAAACAAGTCTTATTGACGAATTGTCGAATATGTGCTAATATTGTTTCCACACAGCCCTAAGCCGCCGATAATTGCAAGACTATTAATTTCAATTTGTTCAGCAACGTTATTTTCATTGCCGGAAAATTTATCGGATTTATCGGATCACTTATCTGTTATCCTTCATGAAGTACACAAGGTACTTGTTTTATATTTTTCCAAACTTACAACTTTGAATTTGGGAATAATTTTATTTAATTCTTAAATTTAAATAAAATAACTTTAAAAACATAACGGTAGCCTAAGAAATTGTTGCTAACAAAATCAAAAGGTCATTATTTCCCTTTAAAGTAGATAAAGTTCGATTTAAAATAGGTAAAGTTCGATTTAAAAAAGCTAAACTTCATTTTAAAAAGCGGAAGTTTTGTTTAAAACGGCTATACATAGTTCAAGTAAAAAAAAAATCGAGTTTAAATGCTGGCGTTCGGGGCTGAATGTGCGCAATATAAGCGGGCGAAAAAACGATTATAATTATATAATTGCGGACAAATATTTATGAATAAAACCGTGAACTTCCCGCTAATCATAACAAGATGACGAACTCTTCAAGGCCTTTATTCTTGTATACATGTCAACAAGTCGCCTTCCGATAGTGTTCATCGTGCAGCAGTGTGCAGAGACGCAACTGGGGCTCAACACACATTATGTGTGCAGTATGTGTGCAGGGATATTATGTAACTTCCCTTTTTTGTTTCTAAAACTCATCTAATTTCACTTCTGTGTACATGCAGGACTGATATAAGGGAACATGTGGTACCTACCTAGGAAGGTACCACATGTTCCCTTATATCAGTCCTTCATGTACACAGAAGTGAAATTAGATGAGTTTTAGAAACTAAAAAAGGGAAGATACATAATAGACCGAATGTACATCATACATGTACAATCGGTCTAATAAGTATCTTCCCTCACCATGTTTCTAAAACTCATCTAATTTCACTTCTGTGTACATAAAGGGCTGATTTAAGGGAACATGTGGTGCGTATGTACCTAGGTAGGTACCACATGTTCCCCTAAATCAGTCGTTCATGAACACAGAAGTAAAAATAGATGAGTTTTAGAAACATGATAAGGGAAGATACTGATTAGACCGACTGCACATGCATGGTTCCCAACGCACAAACTACAGGCTACACCCCCATAGCCAGGTCGGCCAGGGCCATGCACCCAGGGAAGTGTCGCTGCAAGTGCAAATGGTTGCATGAGCGGAGGCACATAAGGTGAGTTATCCTTGGTATCGCATTGTCGATTGTAGCATTGCATTGCATTCGCATCGCATTGTCGAGTTTAGAGGGAATTTCGGTAGCAGAAAAATCTGGCATATTATGACACCAAATGTGCCAAATTTGTGTATTTGTTTAGGCACACTTTGTGCTTGTTGAAAGGAAACAATTGCAGTGTTTAGGGTTCTTCGTCCCTGTCGCAGTCCAATCTACTGTTGTGTTTCAACCAAATTTGAAAGAAAGGGAGCTAACATGGTTATCAGAAGTTTATTCAATAGAAAGGTACCTGAAGAATCGAAAATATATTGTATGGAATAAATTCAATACAATACGTGTGTACCTATAGGTAAACATGATCAATAAGGCAGATATATCAATGCACGTTTTGGAGTATTTAGTAACCAACATGTTGTTTCATTCGCTTTTGCATTCCTGGTAACAGAGCGGAAAGGTCAGTTTCAATTTGTCAGTGTTTTATGCCGGGTCCTGAACTCGGAAATCTATATATTCAAAAGCTTCTGACTAATTTTTTTTTGTGTTTAAATACAAGCCAATGCTCGGCCCAAATGTGTTCAAAGTATGCAAAGAGAGGTACTTTTCGGATAACTACTTCATCCATTACTTCAAGTACATGAGTAACTTCATCCGTATCCGCCTCGGCCAGCCGTCCACAAAACGATACCCCGCATAACGAGCCGGACGGTCACCGAACCCAGCGCTATCCGTCCTCCTGGTACAGTTACGGGCATCCCGGGTCGGTCAGCACGCAGAACAGTGAGATGCGCTGAGCGTATGAAGAAGATAGAAAAACACGCCAGTGACGTTGCCTTGTATCGCACCACCGACATAGGCGTACACAAGGGGGGGGGGGGGGGGGAGACAAACGGGGCAATTCCCCCCCCCCTGAAGGTCTGTACGTGCCCCCTTTGGTCGAAAAAATGAATGATTTTTTTGATTTTTTAAAGAGAAAAATTGTGAAAATATGCCCTTTTAAAAATATAGTGGGCCAAATCCGGTGAGCTTTGTTTTGTTGGGGTACTTTATGCCCCCTGAGCAAAAATCTCCCCCCTGGAGTGAATCCTGGGTACTCTACTGATCACCGACCTCCTAATTATCTAGCAAATACCCTGACCCCCATTAGGTCATTACCACTGAGCCAGTGTCTCCCGAAAGCAAAACGCCAGTTCAGTGGCAGCCGGGAGGCGCCTACGAGTTCTGATATTCACGTCATATTAATACAAATTAAAATTGTAGACTATTGCTATCATGGATGGACGCAAAATTTGCATACGATAGTGCGACCCTACATCCCCACTAAACTGCCAAATTTCGCGGTTGTGACTGCAAGGTACGCGGAGTCAATGGGGCGACATCCGAACGGACAGCGGACAGGTAGCTGCCACTTCTCGTCATTAGTATGAAATAGCTCTCTGTGTAACAAGAATAACTGGGTTATGTATAAACTTGGGAAGCAAATCCCAAACAGATTGTGTTAACATTTTGTATAGAGCTTACATGTGTGGTGATTTAATTGTTGAAAATGAATGTCATCATTGCCTGTCAGTGCCTATCGAATAATGCTACATATATTTTTTTTCTTCACATTCTACCGTGCATATTTCCGAAGAAGTTATTTTTTCACCTGCTACAAATTACATTAGAATAAATAAAGCTGATACATACAATACAAAATTGAGTTCCTAATGACACATTATTAAGTAAAAACTGTTATGCCTTCACATTTTCGCGAACCGATGATTCATCCGGCACTTCGTCTCCCCCCTCCCCCTTCTCACAATCAAAAAATAATTGGCGACGCCAGTGTCATTCGCCCAGAGAAGATGACCCCAGCGATCAGGATGAAGCTGGAACAGACAGTACTGGAGAGATCATCAGCTGTTGATTTTTTTTTCTTACGTGGAGCCCTTTTCACCGGCGGTTTTTGAATTGATCAAAAGAGAAACACTCTGATATGTGGCTGACGTAAAGAACGATGCACTGTTCGGCCTCCACGACAGTGAGCTAAAGTCTTCTATTTAAGTTTTGCTTTTCTCTGGGTATGACCGCCTTCCCTGTGGTGCAGCTCCACTGCAGTGAAGCTGTACTGGTGCACTGCTACGAAGGAGAGGATGTGCACAAGACTTAGTGAAAAGTGTGATCTCCAGAGGGAAGTCCATGAAGATAAAGGTCTATATTTTGTTGTACAAGACAAAGACAAGGAAACTTCGGTGCATTGAATATGTGTGTTATTTCATTGGTAGTATTTATTTATTTATTTATCTATTGATCACCAACAGGTCAATAAACCCACTAATAGGTGCAGTCAGGAAACAAGACAAACCGAAACACACGCAAATATACAATACTAAAATACTAAAATCACATGACAATCAATCATCAATCACCAACATCAGACGGGATTGTCTCTTACATATTTTATCACACTTGCTCTGAAGCAGTGTTCGCCACGGGCCCACCAACCCCCAGCCCGGCCCGGCCCAGGCCCATAAACACCAAGCCCAGGCCCGGACCAGGCCCAGTCAAATTCATAATATTGAGGCCCAGGCCGGTCCGGCCCGTTCAGATTAAGCATATCATTATTTTCACAAAAATTGAAATCATTATCCTACCAGGCCCGACCGGTCCTGGCATATTTACTTGTATACTATAAATGTGAAACAATGAACCAACTATGCTAACCTCCAAAAAAGCCACAGCAACAGTGTGTTGCTGTGTAAGTGAACTGCTGGTTAAAATATTTTTAAGCTGACCTTAGCTTGCGCGCATTACTTCAAAATTATCAGCCCAGGCCCGTCCAGAGCCCGGTGATTTCCTTAAAGTTGAGAACCGGCCCAGGCCCGGCCCAGGCCCGGGCCTGCCCCATGGACCATAGGGCCAGCCCGGCCCATGGCGAACTCTCCTCTGAAGCTAGCAAACGTTGCATGGAATGGATCAGCAGCTTGGAATCTTTCCACATGTGCATTGAATCCCAATACAGCCCGCCGGAATAGCCCTCGCTTAGTGGTCTCCTTGTTAGCCTTGTGAGCGGACGGAACATGAATCAATTGCGATGGTCCAGCCCTGGTTCAACGCCGTGGTACGTGGAGTGGGAAGCAGCCGAGCAGAAAGGCGGAGTGGCGGAGTCGGATCGGAATAGGATCCAGTATAGGAACATGAACTACTCCACTGCCTAAACAGATCTCTTAACCCTATTTGTTACAGGGGGGGGGGGGGGGGGCGGATTCCGCCCCCCCCCTCATGTTTTTCGCAGATATCTCCAGAACGGCTGGGAGCAGGCCCATGAAATTTTAGGAATTTTCATAGAATTGAACTCCTCATTTGGAGTAAAAAATTTGAGTTCTTAACCTGAACAGAGGCGGTTCCAGGGCACAGTTTTGGGTGGGTTCGGAGGCGACATTTGGCGATAATACGGAAATGCGATCTTCACGGTTTCTTCCTAACTGCATCAAGTGTGAAGGAGTTATATCGGCTTACGGTGATTGCAACAAGTGCAAATTAGTTGATGTTAATGCAATATCATAAAAATTGCATGGCAGAGGCGGTTTCAGGGGCTTGAAAAAGGGGGGTTTCCAGGAAGTATTCAATGCTTGGCGGGAAGCCAATAGAGCGATGTAAGGGACATTTATAGCTATCAAGATGTAAAAGATAGCTTCTGCTTCCATTATTTGCATAACTTATTACATATAGAGTTTCAGGAGCGTGTTCAGGCACATGAAACAGGGGGTGACTGACATGGTGATGACGATATGCCAGCGATAACGGCGCAATAGAGGTTTAGCTTATAATGATATAGGCACATATGATACCAGAAAAGGGAATAAAGTCATTTTTGCAGAGGCGCGCTCAGGAATGGAAGAAAGGGGGTCATATTATTGCAAGGAAACTAAGAGGCATGGGCGTACAATGGCATAACATACTGCAGTTTTTGGATGAAACACGCACCACAGGCTACTCTACGAACGATTATAAGCTAATAGGCGAGTCCAGGTAGGGTAAAAGGGGGGGGGGGGGGTAAGCAATGTTAATTGAAGTTGTAAGTGAAATAGTAACTGTTGACTAGTTAGTATCATAATAGCGGATAATATACTTATCAAAAGGTCTTGCGCCGCCTCAGTTTGGATCCTGGATACGCCTATGATGAAGTACAACATGCAAAAAGGAACTATCTACGATAAGTAACATATTTATAGTGCTGGGTAGCAACTTGTCTGCGGTTAATACTTTTTCCCAATTTTACCCCCTTTTTCACTAACCTGGTACCGCCTATGGAAAAAATATGATTTATAACTGTTTTGTCTAATATCTCAATCACATACCATTTTATTTATCAAAAAACAACTTCAAAAAATGGTTTTATTACGCATTTACTTCACCCCCATATTGAGTGACCTGCACACGCCTATGATTTTTGAATTTGTAAACGTCACCGTCATATATCAATTTCCAATTCAATATTTATCGATTCCTATTAGATGTGTTAAAATCGGTCGATAAACATGAAAGCTATATTGGATCAAAAATACCATTACAATTTGGAGTTTTTGCCCCCCCTGTTGCCCCCTATCCCAAATGTATATTTTTTATTATTTATAAATGTAGATCGTGTTGAGGGGAACCAAGCACCGTTTCATTTTTGAAAATCGGACGGGTAGATCTCGAGATCTCCGGGGGGGGGGGGGGGGCGGAATCCGCCCCCCCCCCTGTTACAAATAGGGGTAGCCAGGAGCCTGTTACAAATAGGGTTAATTGTCCCCACGGTCGCTTTCCACGTGCCCCGAGTCATGTCTGTCACGCCAGTCGTCACTAATGAAGAAAGCAGCGTGGGAGCGCACACAGTAGAGGGGAGAGGAACAGGGGTCAGGTTACCGGGCACACGGCAATAGGCGCGCGGGGGGGGGGGGGGGGGGGGCTGGCAAAGTGGCGCCTGGCCACTACTACTAAGTTTCGATGCATTGAATATGTGTGTTATTCCATTGGTAGTATAGGAACATGAACTGCTCCACTGCCTAACCAAATCTCTTAATTGTCCCCACGGACGCTTTCCACGTACCCCGAGTCATGTCTGTCACGTCACTAATGAAGAAAGCAGCGTGGTAGAGGGGAGAGAAACAGGGGTCAGGTTACCGCGCACACGGCAATACGCACGCGGGAGAACGGCTGGCGGAGCGGCGCCTGACCACTACTAGTCACTCTCGGATCTCCTGGTCAAAACGGGACCGTCCCGTTTAGAGGCGGTGTCTCTATATTTCGAAAACGCCTGAAGTTAGGGGGGCAGGAAGTTTTTGAAGCTATATCAGGACGTGGCTCTCCCTATGTGACCAGAAAACTATTGATCCAGCCCATCTAGAACACACCTTGGTACTTACTTAATGGGTTAACTATTATATGTATGTATTATTATTAAATTATTCATATGTTAACCCGCACACTGCAGGGGCTTTGCGCCGAACACGAACTGCAAGGGGGGGGGGGGGGGGGAGGGGGGAGGGGTTGATTTCCGCCCCCCCCTGAGATCTAAAAAACTACGCTACGTAGCTAAAAGCGAAACACGGCATTTGATAGCTTGATACATGTTCTATCGAAAGTATTTCTATCGAAAGTTTTACTTCTCTATCTTCATTATGTCGGGAGTTATTGACAAAAAAGTGATGGTGACCTCACATGACCTTAAATGACCTAATAGGGGTCACTGAACAAAACTTACACTTGGATCATCAAGAATATCCTATAATAAGCGAGTATTGTTTTAGGTCAGGTCAAAATTGAGGTCACCAGAGGTCATCAAAGGTCAAATTTTTCATTTTTTTCCTGTTTTAGGACATCGCTCCAGAAATTCCCATATATCTCAGAAACTATACTAGTTAGAAACAAACGGGTAAAAGCAAACGCCAGCCAGTGAAATTTGCAATCGCGAAGGAGTCCTTACATTTGTTCTGCGGTCAACATTTGAGGCTCCAGAGGTAAAAAATTACGTTTTTTTGCTCAATCGTTTTTCGCTATTAACGTTTTATGTAATAAAGATAACGAAAAGCTGTTTACTTCATTGTGCTTATCTTGTCAAGGCGCTTTGAATGATATACATGGTGACCTTGTTAAATAAATTAAAAATTTGACCTAAGGTCAAGGCCAAGTGGTGACCGAAGTAGGGCATGTTGCATATGGGAAGACGTGTCTTGACGAGGCAAACACATTGATGCCTGTTTTACTTCTCTATCTTCATTATGTCGGGAGTTATTAGCAAAAAAGTGATGATGACCTCACATGACTTTAAATGACCTAATAGGGGTCACGGAACAAAACTTACACTTGGATCATCAAGAATATCCTATAATAATAGGTCTAAATATAGGTAATAATAGATATAATAATAGGTAGTAGGAGGTTACGAAATCGACCTGACCTTAGGTCACCGATATCCAAATTCCGAGGTAAACGAATTGTAAGTACGTATGCTCTCATGACATCCTGTAAGTTTCAAACTGATCGGTGAAAAACTCTGGCCTTGGCATAACTGCAAACATTTTTGGAGGTGGGGTCACTTGACCTGGTCTGGTGACCTGACCTGAGATGACCCTAGGTTTTTTTCTTTCAAAGTGTGCGCAATTGATGTCCTAACAGGTGTGCGAAAACCCGGCGGCGCTGCGCGCCGCCGTTTTTTCGCTATCTTTGAAAAACCTGAGGGCGGGGCGGAAATCAAGCAGTGCGCGGGTTAAATTTTCAATAATAAATCATCACAATTAATAAATAATTATAGAATAAGAAATTCGTTAATTAAATCCGTTGCAGACTATGGTAACTAGCGGATCCAGGTGGGGGGGGGGGGGGGAGGGGAGCATTGCGGCCATGGCCCCCTCCGAACCGCCTGAAATCGGCACAAAATTGACACATTTCCTTACATAGAAGACAATCTAAGCAACTTTTACCAAGGAAAGTTTTTTTTAATCAGCTATCAATGCATATGCAAGAAAAATCCGATGAGTTTTCAGAGTTGTGTGATATTTTTTTGGAATTTGCCCCCCCCCCCCGAACCACGCCCCCCCAAACCACCGTTCTGGATCCACCAATGACTAAGGTGGTAGTAGTAGTACCACAAGCTAGTACGATGAGGATTACCGGAATGGGCCGGTAATCGCATATCGAAACGTGGCAGCTAACGCCCATCCTCGTGCGCGATGTTCTTGGCCTTAGCAACAAGTGTCGTAGCTTTAAGCCCAGGCTACACTATGCGTGATTTCCTGAAAATCACGTCCGTGTTATCCGTGTTGTCGGGATTTGCGTGACAGAGCAAGTTAAGCTGATAGTAAATGCATTGGGTGAGCTACACTGGCACATAACGTAGATCCCGGATGAAACATCAAGGAAATTCCGCAGAACGTCACGGACGGAACAATGAAAAGTTCAAAATTCTGAATTTGTCGTGTTTTCCGAGATTGCGTGTTGCAGGGTTTTGTTTGTTTGTTTGTTTGTTTGCGCAAATCGTCGACGGGATACCCCAATGATGGACGAAGTCAAAATGTAAAATTACCTAAAGCTACAAGACATTAGACAAATACATGTTAAAATATACCAAATACACCATAAACATAAAATATGACATGAACCAAACATCCAGCACACACAGCACAAAATCAGTTACAACGATGCGACGTACCACCTCACTTTGGTGCGGAACTGATGGTACGTATCGGCAAAGAGATCAGCATTTTTTTTTTCGCGCATATTTCGCGCGTTATAGTTGAGTTTTCGTGACCGCTTCCAAATCCACTACAGTTGCACTACATGTACTGAAATATGCACTACTTCGACTACTACGTCGTATATTTGGTGGAATTAGATTAACTAAATGAAGATATAATCTATGGAAATACAAGTTATTGATATAAAACAATACTGTCAATTTATAATAGACAAAACAATTACCAGAAAATTATATCTTGTCTCATTAATTTGGGCGTTACATTCCTTACTGTTATACCCGTTGTTCTATTACCCTGGACTTGCGTGACAGAGTGACTACGTCATCACCACGTTACTCCCTTCATCTAGCGGGTTTGACTGCAACTAGTAGTTCCAATATGACCGCGCCAGACAGTTTTGGATGGCGCAAGCTTGACTGCCACGGCTTTGTATGTGGCTGTATGTCACGGTTTTGGATGCGGCGGGTACCATTTTGGATGCGGCGAGTTTGTCCCATGAAGATGTCCCATACCCGGGCGAATTTTGGATGTCGCAAGCGTTGTTGGCTGCGGTTTTGGATGGTACAAGCATTGAATGCTACAACTTGGAACGCTTTGATAGTTCCCCGTGCTTGTGCCGTGAGATGTGTAATGCTGGTCAGGACAACTCACCCGTGAACTACAGAGTGGAACAGGGGCGGTGGAATCGGGGGGGGGGGGGCAGACCAGTTCCCTGGCAAAAAGTAGAGGGCATGGCAATATTTCCCCCCCCCCCACCCACCCACCCATCTTGCACACCGAAGAATGATTACAATGTCACATAAATCGGCCAATTTAAAATTCAATAGGCAGCCCGTTGTACGTAATTCTATCAATATAACTACTCAGAAAATCGCGCCTGCGAAGTAAAGTAGAAACACAGACTATTACAATTATTTACTGTTTTCGATTCCGTGTTTTGTCTTTCTTCACACAATTCTAGTTACCGTCGAACCGTGGCCTGACTGGCGGGACCAATGTCGGGACAAAGCGGGACGCTCAGATTGGTCGATGTGTCTGAAGATCTCCGAGAAAACAGCTGCACATAACCACGGCTTGCTTATCACGAATCAAGGACCGCTAATCGTCAGCTGTCGGTCTCGGCCTGAACGTGTCACAATAGTCCGCTCGCCTCAAGCCTGGCCCTGCTCAGTTAAGCCTGGCCCTGCTCCGTTAAACCTGGCCCTGCTCAGTCAAGCCTGGCCCTGCTCAGTTAAGCCTGGCCCTGCTCAGTTGAGCCTGGCCCTGCTCAGTTGAGCCTGGCCCTGCTCCGTTAAGCCTGGCCCTGCTCCGTTAAGCCTGGCCCTGCTCCGTTAAGCCTGGCCCTGCTCAGTTGAGCCTGGCCCTGCTCAGTTGAGCCTGGCCCTGCTCAGTTGAGCCTGGCCATGCTCAGTTGAGCCTGACCCTGCTCAGTTGAGCCTGACCCTGCTCAGTTGAGCCTGGCCCTGCTCAGTTGAGCCTGGCCCTGCTCAGTTGAGCCTGGCCCTGCTCAGTTGAGCCTGGCCCTGCTCAGTTAAGCCTGGCCCTGCTCAGTTGAGCCTGGCCCTGCTCAGTTAAGCCTGGCCCTGCTCAGTTGAGCCTGGCCCTGCTCCGTTAAGCCTGGCCCTGCTCAGTTGAGCCTGGCCCTGCAAAGTTAAGCCTGGCCCTGCTCAGTTGAGCCTGGCCCTGCTCACCCTGCTCAGTTGAGCCTGGCCCTGCTCAGTTGAGCCTGGCCCTGCTCAGTTGAGCCTGGCCCTGCTCAGTTGAGCCTGACCCTGCTCAGTTGAGCCTGGCCCTGCTCAGTTAAGCCTGGCCCTGCTCCGTTAAGCCTGGCCCTGCTCAGTTGAGCGGTTGATGAGTGCACACGGTGACACATAAAACAGTGGCGACAACGAGTAGTGAGAACGGTCAAACCGAATGAGGCAGTGATCTGACTTGAGGAAGCGATACTATCGCCTGCGATCCACCGAGTGTGTGTGTGCATGGTAGGCATTGCAGGCAAGGCCAAGCTCCCAGGAGTCACATTGTGTGTGTATGTGTGCATGGTAGGCATTGCAGGCAAGGACAAGCTCCCAGGAGTCACATTGTGTGTGTGTGTGTGTGTGTGTGTGTGTGTGTGTGTGTGTGTGCATGGTAGGCATTGCAGGCAAGGCCAAGTTCCCAGGAGTCACATTGAGTTTATTTTGGAGTAGAATATGATATCAAGAGGCATGAATGAAAGGAGGGATGATTAACCGCAGTGAATGATATTTTTTTTTGTATATGACGGCACCTGCAGTCAGGCGCAACTACTCCGGTCGAAATATTACGAACCGCACCGAGCTGCGCGCCGCGGCAGCCGAATCGTACCAATACGCCACCCTGATGGTGAGCGACTGAGGCGCCAAATCGTCGCAACGGTCACGGGTCATGCCTCTCTATAGCTTTTAATTTTGCATTACAGTGCGATTTATTTGATAGAGAGAATTGATATACACCACTCACCGATGGGGGAGGTGGGGTCCGCGCCAGTCTTGAACCGATGAGGGGCGGATACTCTAAGATCTCGAAAACCACGCAACGTAGCGACAAGCAGAAACCGGCATTGTATGGCTTGTGACAGGCTCTATCGAAAATGTTGATCACTTTTTAGGTCAGCAGAATATTTAGGTCACCAGATGACACTTGACACCAAAGGACAAATTTGGGTCATTTATATAGGTGTCCTTTACAAAACTGTCTGTATAGCTGAGAACTATAAGACCAACCATGCACGAAAAACATTTAAAAGAAAATGCATTTTCCTGTCTGCTAAATTTCACCGAAATTTGACTTCAGATCAATATTCAGGTCAGGGGAGGCCACTGAAGTTGGAAAGTTGAAAACATTGAACACCAGTGAATTAAAAAATCTCAGCATCGTTAGATTGTTTTGTTTTATAACTTATGACAGAGACATGAAAATGTGATTCAGTTGTCTCCATTGTGTTTGTCTCTTCGAGGTGCATCGAATGGTATCTATCATAACCTAGTCGGTAATATCCGAAAATTGAATTCATTATGGTCAGGTCAAGGTCAGATCAAGGTCAAATTGCATTTTTTTTTGCTTACATGCTTTTACTTTTACTCTGTACAAGATCTGAGAATGCTTTTTCAAAATTAGAGACGTCATTTTTGTCACCAATGCGACATGTCTGTTGACATGACACTCTTTGGTTGTGCTTGTCTACAGCCTTTGCGTTTCACGAATTTTAAGTGTGGCATATTTTTTTAGTCCCCCTGGTATCTTCAGAACCAAGATCGCAGCGGGACGCGCAAAGCGTCATTCGAAAGCGCTCAATAAGATGAACCTAACGCACACTTACACATTTCAAATTACGGTCACATGTCAGGTCACGGTCAAGTCAAACGTCAAAATCGAGGTATTTGAGTTTATGGACAATACTTGCCATCCATGGCCTTTGATTGCGCCTATAATCACTAAAAGTGCTGTCAAAGGTATGATACATATCCCACATGAGCTAAAGTTAGATTGTTGGAAAAGATCCAGGTCAAGGTCAGGTCCCAAAAGTCACTACACACAAAATATCTACGAATGTCATGCAGCACATGTTTTATGGATGCTTTTACGCGCAGAATTCGATAGTGATAGTCATTTTACCACCTGACTTCATTTATGTGAAGTTAGTGTCAAGTGCAGGTCAAGTTATAGAGAAGAACTCTGTAGAGTGCGTGTAGAGTGCGCGAATAGAGGACGAACTCTGCCCTGACCTTATTGCAAATAAAATCACTCATGTATACAATGAGGGAATCACAAAGTTTTCATATATATAAGGCAGCTATCCAGAAAGAATAGTCCCCGCAGACCCTGGGTCTCGCCTGCTATCTTACTTTCCATTGCACATAAAAACGAATTATTTAAAGAAAAACTGAAACACCCATCATCATACAATATAGCAAAGTATAATATATATCGAAATATACTTACAAAACTGATTAGAGCTGCCAAAAGGAAACATTATCAGGACGAATTTGCTAAACACTCCGGGAACTCGAAGGAAACATGGCAAACTTTGCAAACTTTAATTAAATCAAAACAAAAAGCAGACAGTGCTCCAACTAGGATTATAGACGCAAGTGGAGAAGCTGTAACAGATGATGCAGTTATAGCAGACAATTTCAATTCCTTCTTCACCGAAATTAGTGAGAAGCTTAGCAAAAATATCCCGCAGTCTTCATTTAATCCCCTTCAGCTGCTTCCAAACGTTGCAAATGAGATGAACTTAGAATCCACAAATGAAGAAGAACTAGTAAATATTATTAATGGATTGAAGAATGTTGGGGCCGGGGCAGATAACATAAGTGCTAAACTGTTTAAGTTATCATTTCTAGCCATACTTAAACCTGTTCTTCATCTTTTCAACTCCTGCTTGGAATCTGGAACATTTCCATCCATCCTCAAAATAGCTGTAATCAAACCAATATTTAAAAGTGGTAAGTGTCAACTTGTAGATAACTATTGACCTATAAGTATATTACCTTTCATTAAAAACAATCTTGAAAAACTCATATACTCTCGACTTATCAGTCATTTAAATCAGAACCACATTATTCATGAAAATCAGTTTGGTTTTCAGAAAAACAAAGCCACCTACATGCCTATTCTTCTTCTTCAGGATACCATTACTAGGGCTTTTGAGGAGGGAGAATTTGCATAGGGCTTGTATCTTGATTTAAAAAAGGCATTTGATACAGTAAACATCGACCTCCTTCTGAAAAAGCTTCATAAATATGGTGTCAGGCACCAGTCCCATACAATTATCTCATCATATTTATCAGGAAGAACACAATGTGTTAAAATCAGAAATACATTATCAGCTTATAAACGAGTCACCATGGGTGTTCCCCAGGGGTCGATTTTGGGCCCAATTCTTTTTATCATATACATAAATGATTTGCCAAAGTTAAACGCTGATATGACTTGCTTATCATATGCTGATGACAATGCAATTGTATTTAAAAGTAAAAGTAGCACTAATCTTCAAATAACTGTAAATGCACTTTTACTGCGCATCACTGACTGGTTTTGTGCCAACTTCCTCTCACTAAATGTCTCAAAGACATTTACCCAACATTACACTACCCGTTCCTCAGTTTTCAAGCTTGATGTGAAGATGAACAACATACCTCTAGAAGAAAATGCTAACATATTTTAGGGCGGGGTAATTGAAAAAACACTTAAGTTTACAAAGCATATTGAGTATATATCTAACATAGTTAGTGGAAACATTGGAATAATAGCAAGAGTACTGCTTAGACAAAATAACTGCGCATACTTTGAATAATAGTCTAATTCTTCCCTATCTGAATTATTGTTGCATGCTCTGGGGTAGTAACTATAATTCTCAGATTGATAAGCTAGTGATTTTACAAAAGAGGGCTGTGAGACTGATTGAATATGTATACCCCCTACATAGTTCAGAGCTAATTTTAAACAATATAACATATTGAAGTTAGCCGATATAGCAAAATCACACATGATCATTGTGATGCAAAAGTTCATAACTAAACAGTTATCAATAGCTTTTGACAAAATATATGAAATACATGAAGTCCTCACAGAAGGCAAACTAAACATTTAAAGCAACCATTCTCAAACCGCAATTATCGATTATTCATTTCCAGTTGCCTTAGCCCTAAGCTATGGAATAATATCATAGCCCCTCAATTTCCGAACTTAAACGATATTCCAACATCTAAGACTCTTATACAAAGTATTGTTCGCAAGCATTTTGTTAATTCTTACAATATGTAAGAAACATACACATATATGTGTATATGTGTATGTGTATATGTGTGTATGTGTATGTGAGTATGTGTATGTATGTGTGTATGTGTGTGTATGTATGTTGTATGTATATATGTATGTATGTGTGTGTATGAGTATGTGTATATGTGTATGTGTATATGTGCATGTGTATATGTGTACCCATTCAATGGCGCTGGCTTCAGGAACCCTACTCGGCAACAAGCTTCGCTTAGCTGAGTGGGGTTCACGAAGAACCAGCAAGAATTGCTCGAAAATTGACCAGACTTTGTCCTCCGCCCTGTATGACTGATATCCCCTTTATAACAGCGTGAATGAATATGGAATCCTGGGGCGTAGCTGGGGGCAGTTATTTGCTGTTTTTAGTAATGACTACTTTCCGCCTTCTTTTATATCACCACATCTAACACCCAAACTACCTCTTCTCATATGCTTTTTATGTTTGTTTCCATTTCTTAGCTGGGAGTGTCGCGACATTTTCTCTTTTGTTCTCTGGTGTTAATGAAAGGTGTCGTGCGTCGTTGGTATCGAGGGTGGGGGACTCCTGGTCACCTATTAATGGGTGGCGGCTAGAAAAAAGGAAAAAAGTTCAGGTCACTGAAGGTCAAAATTTGAAATTGATAAATTGTAATGAAAAAAGCATGTTTCTATATCAGTGTTATCTAAAAAATACAGTTATGGCATTTATTTGTCTGTATCTGGTCAATAAAATTCCAAAAACGCAATTTCGAAATCTGACGTAATGATTTACCCATACTTTATATGCCATGTCAGTAAAAAAATGATATAATTTTTAAATTTGCTATGGTAGTTGCCCATATGTCGTTATCTGACATATATTCCGTTTTTTAATATCTTTGAAACATTTGATTTTGTGTGCATTTAAAAAAAAAAAAAAATGAAATGTTTTGGGTAAAAAACAAAAGTTTTGAAATTTCGAGATAACTGGCTTGTAGCCCTTGCAATTTTCTATCTTTTAGCGTTTTATTATGGCATTTTGCTTCAAATGTGGCATTTGTAGGGCCTCGCAAAGTTTAGCTGATTTTTGTGCAAAAATCGTGTTTAGTGACGTCACTAAATTCCCTATATCTCGAAACTTTGACGAAATTGCTTCATTTATTGCACAAAAGGTGTAAAAATGATGCCCGGAAAGGTATTGAACGTTTGGCGTCGATGTCTGCATTAGTTGTTGAGACACTACTAATATTCCTAAAGGGGGAGGGGGGGGGGGGCTAAAAAAGCAACACACTGTTGCTGTGGATGCTTTTTGGGGGGATGGGGGGAGGGTAGCATAGTTGGTTAATTGTTTCACATTTATAGTATATAAGTAAATATGCTATGATAATGATTGCGAATTTTGTGAAAATCATTATATGCTTAATCTGAACGGGCCGGACCGGGCCTGGGCCTCAAATTTATGAATTTGACCAGGACTGGTCCGGTCCTGGGCTTTGATGTTCATGGGCCCGGGCCGAGCTGAGGGTTGGTGTGACGAACGAACGAACCGTGACGAACACGGGTCGTAGGTCATGGTATCACCAAACAAGTATTTATCAACACTTTTCGGCCTGATTCCTTCAGTTTGACACAATGGACGTGGGATCGAAGTGGGGAAAGAACACGACGTGTCAGGTGAATACATATATTTGTTTGAGTTTTTGCGAAAGTTTCGTCGGGAGTGAATTGTACCCGCACTAGCCAATGGGATTGATTTTGAAACATAATTCCATTTTAAAACCATTGCCTAGACCCTGTAAAATGTTCTTGTACGAGGTAACGCTCCATGAATCAGTTATCTATCACACTGGAATGACCTCCGTATTTCCTCCTGCTCCAGCAGTGCCTGGCTGTTCTCATGTGCTAATACTGTCACTTCTGTGATAATATATTGGGAAAGCTGTCCGGAGGCATCGATGGTATAAAACCTCGTGCGCATTGGTTTCACTAACTCATTTTGTTTCGAATCTCCTACCAGTGAGGTAAGGACCCGGAGGGACAGACAGAAACACGGCGACACAGGTGGCGCCATCTTCGACCGCCGCTTATTCTAAAACCTGACCAGTTTCCCAGAGCGAACAAGCCGTCTACTGAGGAACAAGACCTCGCAGTGCTCGTCTCGTGCGATTTGCAGTGCTGTTCAGGATACTGCACCTCTGGGCTGCAGAGAGGAAAAAGTGCCACAGCAGAAGTCTTGTGCAGCTCCGTGGCACTACGCCGGTTATAGCTGCTGCGCCAGCTTCTGCAGCAGCCCATTCCAGCGCTGAAATGGTGTTGCACGTTCCCAGTGTTGAGGTGCTGCTCTGCAAAGGACGTTTACGGTGTGATAGTGTTGCGACAACAGTAAAAAGGGGCTGTACATTGAACAGTCATTGACCGCGTCAATCGCGATCACGTCGCGATATATTTTGTGTCATTGTTATCCAATTGTATGGTTTAAAATGGTGCCCTGAAAAATGTTCAGTAAGGATTACATATGGAAGTGACGGATATTTTCATAAGCCAGTGTTTTAGTAGAAATTAAATATATAGGGCAGGCGTGCTTCTTTAGTCGAATACCCATCAGAACAAATGTCTTCTGTCCAGTTGGTCATGACACCGTTGATTGGGTGTCATGTTTCGGCTCAATGGTCATCAATGCTGATCGGAGTTGCGATGGTGTAGGTCAGAACTGATGTCATTTTAGAGACATCGGACTGTATTTTATATCACTAACATGCCGTATGTCCGTTTCAGATATCACCATGAAGCTGTCCTTCTGCCTGCTGCTGGCGATGGTGGCCACTGCCTCTGCTGATCAGGGCTTCTACCAGCCACAGCCGGTAGACCAATCAGCACCCAGTGGCTATCACCATGACAACAACTACGACTCCCGGCCTCCCACAAACCAGGGGTAAGTTCAACAGAGAAGTTTGTCATACTAGTGTGGTTGGTGGGTAGCGTCACTTTGTCATGTCTTTTATGAGAATCAATGCTGTGTATATCAGAAGGAAAATGTTCTTTGCTCTGGATTGTTCGCAATAATGTGATAAGAGATAAGAGAACGTGATAAGAGAATCTCCGTGAAGAGAAAAACTATAAAATTTACTTGTCATTTCTAAGTATAATAACTAAATAATTGGGCACTGTTTAAGAACGTATGCAAATGTAACAAAGGACGAATTTGACATCATTCAAATTTTCTTTAATTCATCAAATGATTTTGTTTATATTTGATTTGATGTTTTTAACATTTGACCTCCCTAATACATAATATCGTTATTCCATTTTCATCTCCTATCAGAATGCTGCTGATTGAGTGGTTTACTCATGTGTGTGTCCTGTATATTGATATGTTACCATATTCCGGGGTATGTTTCCAACATTAGCTCGTGTTTCTGGCATCAGCTTTCGGAAAGCTGAAATTTACAACAGGAAGCAATGTGGTATCACATTGCGGCCCTAGGGCATTTCAGCGATACCAGCCGTAAGCCAGACGTATATTGATAAATTTCTCAATGCTTTCATTGACGTTTGAATCCATATCGAATCCCAAATATTCTGGAAAAAAATGCCATAAAGCATAGATATTTTCAATGAACAAGTTTACCTAAAAACGGCAAATGGTAAAATAAATAGAACACTCGGGCGCTACATTTTCACCGGAATCTCGGTCTCCAGTTGATTTTTTCCCTCGGCGCTTTCGCGCCTCGGGTACAAAATCAACAGGGAGACGTCGATTCCGCGGAAAATATGATACCGCCCTCGTTGCACTATTTGATATTGCATCATAAATGAAAATATAAAAGATGCAATGCACTTTTTCGTTGTTGCAGCTCTCTCGACAGACTGTTCGGATCAAACCGGCGCCAGGGCATCGCAGGAATTTTGGGAGGACTCGGTGCAATCGGTAAGATTAGATGTGGTATGCGTCAGTTGAGTATGCAAACTTCGTTATCCTCTGAAGGAATCAATCGTGTTTGCCACAATGACTCAACGCTTCTTTATCGGGTGCGTTTGTCACAACCATCATGTCATGAATCCAGTTTTCGTCACGGGCCCACCAACCCCCAGCCCGGCCCGGCCCGGGCCCATGAACACCAAGCCCAGACCCGGACCAGGCCCGATCAAATTAATAAACTTGAGGCCCAGGCAGGCCCGGTCCGGCCCGTTCAGATTAAGCATACAATTCGTATAACAAAATTTGCAATCATTATCATAGCATATTTACGTGTATACTATACATGTAAAACAAATGAACCAACATGGTAACAATACAAAGCCACAGCCACAGCAACAGTGTGTTGCTGTGGAAGTGAACTGCTGGTTCAAATATTGTAAAGCTCTGACGTCACCTGAGCTTGTGCGCAGTACTTCAAGATTATCAACCCAGGCACGTTCAGAGCCCGGTGATTTCCTTAAAGTTAATGCCCGGTTAAGGCCCGGCCCAGGCCCGGCCCATGGACCATAGGGCCAGCCCGGCGCGTGACGAACTCTCCATGAATCCATGTCTAATTAATTATTGTTTTGATACGAAGTTGGCATTGTTGCATATGTGCACCAATACAAATTCACTGTAAGCTATTTTGTCATATATTTGCCAAAATAAATAAAAAATCCACCGAACAGGTCTCCTTCAAGGCATCATCAGCAAATGATCCATTGCCAAACCAATCATATAGATTGCCTAATGATGACATTGACCCAAATCACATTGTGTTGGACAAAGTGCCCTGTATTGTACATGTACAAACATCCTTGCTGTCCAAGAATATACATCTGCGGATGGTCATGCAAGATGGTATGTGGTTGTGATTTGATAGTACTTAGGTAGGTATAAAGTGCTAACATGGTTCTAACGCTCTCGTCCTCAGGCCCTATTGCTGCGGTAGTTGCTATCGTCGTCGTGGTAGGAGTGGTCGGCTTCGTCGCCTACACCGTCAATGAAGTCAACTCGTCGGGCAGAGGACTGAACAACGATGAATGGGAAATAAACCACTCGGTCTGGATGGACCAGCTGCAAAGGGACCTCGAGAGCTCGTGGTCGCAGGAATAGAATGGTATCTGGCTGTGAAGGATGAAGTTCTTATACTGAAAGAATAAGTCACGCAGCCTTAGTCTCAGCTCATGCTGAGTAACATATTAATAATTTCCCCACTTGGTCTTGAGAGCCACTAATAATGATTTTCGGATCAAATTTTGCATCTTTACTTTCTCCCGACCCTAGCCTGCTCTAGTCTTCTTCCAAGGTACATAATACTTTATGCGGTTATAGCTTATTATGACTGACAAGTTTTTGTTTACCCCGAAAAGCGTTAGAAACATACACAACTACCATCCATGCTAAATATCATGAGTCACTGGCTCACTTAATTTCACTCACCTTGAACTAATGGACAATTATTGGTATAGATTGTTTGTTGACTGGTACAAGCAGTTCAGAATGTTTCAAGGCTGTCGATCGAACCGTCCATTTAAATGGTAATTTGCACTCTTTGCACCATTACTCATTGAAACTAATCCTGATAATGTTCTAAAATTACCTCAAATTGAATCTTAATGTGATCAATAACTTATAACCCAATCACCATTGGTAAATTTGGCGCTGTTAGGCATGGCCGCTTTCTTGTCACGTTAACTGATAGAGGGTGTTCATACACCCGCAGACCAGCACTGGTTAAAGCAAGTTAACAAGGTAAACCTAATCAAAACCAAAACTTATGTTCATTTATCTAGTCTTTTGTTGTGGTTGCTACAAGTTGCGATATCGATGTTTTGTTATTTGTTACACGATATCGTTTGTTACATGTTGGTGTTACTATGTGTCACAGGATGGGAGAGAAACTCAGGACGCCTTCGGGTTGTTGAATATTTTGTTTAAAGTACGATGTTGAAATGCAAAAGAAGTTCTAATATTGTCATACACTTGAACTTTCTGAGTGTACCCATTGTTTATGAGAATTAATGTTATGTATATGACAAGGAAAATGTTCTTCGCTCTGGATTGTTTGCAATACTGCGTCCGTGATAAGAGAACCTCTGTGAAAATAAAAATAAAAATATAAGGAGTCAAATCGTGTTTTTATGTGGTTAACCCTATATCCATCTTCAACACAACTTTCGAAGTACATATTTTCTTCATATACTTGGCGTTCCAGAATAAACAGGCGGATTTAAAAATGGTTTATGTCATACCCTAATGGCTCAAACAACGCAACTCAATCATCGTTGTGAAGCTTCAGTGGCCTCCCCTGACCTGAATATTGATCTGAGGTCAAGTTTCGGTGAAATTTAGCCGACAGGAAAATATATTTTCTTTTAAATGTTTTTCGTGCATGGGTGGTCTTATAGTTCTCGAGCTACAGACAGTTTTGTAAAGGACACCTATATAAATTACCCAAATTTGTCCTTTGTGTGTCATCAGACTGGTTATTGATTCACCTTTTTGGAAGGATTCAATCACGATTAATTTTGGAATATGAATGATTCAGTCATGGATAACCTGGATTCATGGATAACCATTTTAAGAAATTATTCTTTCCGATGCAAAGAATCAAAGCATTTTTTGATCAAATCACGTTTGACTCACCATCGAAATAGCATTGCAAAGTCAAAGTCAAAGTCAAAGTCATGTATTAAGATACATCCACGTTGTGGCTTTTACGTATCCAGTCAGGGTACATGTGTAGTGATATCTGAATACAAAATCACAGTGTAAACACGATTAAAAGCAATACGATCGCGGTCAGTAAAAGAGAACACATTGCACATGGTAGGCCTGTCATCGCACGGTATGAGGCTTAACCACCAACCATAAGCAAATTTAAGCGGTCAATGCAGGTCACATGCTATCCGCACATAGGAAACCGCAACCCCGACTGCGGGTGTTCACCTTAGACCTTAGAGATGCCAGTGTTCCAGGGTTTCGCCGCTCTAAGTGCAAACGCACGCTGGCTGCTCGACAGTTTACACAACGGCAGTTCCAGCGCTCCTGCCGCAGCAGCTCGGGACTCGCGTAGCGATGCATGGGCTCGCCGGACAAACATGACCCTGATGGCGGGAGGACACTGCTCGGCGTTAAGCGCTCTTTTTTTGTTACTGCAGGTTCTAATATCGATGTTTTGTTATTTGTTACACGATATCGTTTGTTACATGTTGGTGTTACTATGTGTCACAGGATGGGAGAGAAACTCAGGACGCACTCGCGTCGTTGAATAATTTTGCTTAAAGTCCGATGTTGAAATGCAAAAGAAGTTCTAATAATGTCATACACTTGAACTTTCTGAGTTTCCCCAATGTTTATGAGAATGAATGTTGTGTATACGACAAGGAAAATGTTCTTCGCTCTGAATTGTTTGCAATACTGCGTCCGTGATAAGACGCAGTATTGCTTCAATATATAATATAATATATAATATATGTATAAGCTTCAATTGCGCGTGGATGTGGCGTCCAGCTCTCCTGCTACTAACTGTGTCCCTATACTGGTATTCAGGTGATGTCCTTAGATGGAACTGCGAAGAATGGAATGAGCGATACAGGTTGCCGCTGACGTCATACATAGGAGATTCGCCGCCCATATCTATCGATAAGTGCTGGGCTTAGCTGAGCGATACAGTTTACCGCTGACGTCATACATAGGAGCTTCGCGGCCCATGTCTACTGATAAGTGCTGGGCTTAGCTGAGCGATACAGGTTACCGCTGACGTCATACATAGGAGCTTCGCGGCCCATGTCTACTGATAAGTGCTGGGCTTAGCTGAGCGATACAGGCTACCGCTGACGTCATACATAGGAGCTTCGCCGCCCATGTCTACTGATAAGTGCTGGGCTTAGCTGAGCGATACAGGTTACCGCTGACGTCATACATAGGAGCTTCGCCGCCCATGTCTACTGATAAGTGCTGGGCTTAGCTGAGCGATACAGGTTACCGCTGACGTCATACATAGGAGCTTCGCCGCCCATGTCTACTGATAAGTGATGGGCTTAGCTGAGCGATACAGGTTACCGCTGACGTCATACATAGGAGCTTCGCCGCCCATGTCTACTGATAAGTGCTGGGCTTAGCTGAGCGATACAGGTTACCGCTGACGTCATACATAGGAGCTTCGCCGCCCATGTCTACTGATAAGTGATGGGCTTAGCTGAGCGATACAGGTTACCGCTGGCGTCATACATAGGAGCTTCGCCGCCCATGTCTACTGATAAGTGCTGGGCTTAGCTGAGCGATACAGGTTACCGCTGACGTCATACATAGAAGCTTCGCCGCCCATGTCTACTGATAAGTGCTGGGCTTAGCTGAGCGATACAGCTTACCGCTGACGTCATACATAGGAGCTTGGTCGCCCATGTCTACTGATAAGTGCTGGGATTAGCTGACTTAGCTGCCACTTTCATTACCTCATGCATTACACATTACCTCACATTACCTCACATGACACATTACCTCACATGACACATTACCTCATGCATCCATGCCGCTGCGCGCGATTCTGGGTGTGCCCAACCTAGGCGGCCACCCAAAGCTTGGTGGAACTGTAGCGAGATACATTTTACATTGTCCAAAAGAAACAGAGGGAGAAAGAAGAAAGTATAGAGATAAGCAGAAGAATAGAAACATTCTAAAAGCAAAAGCTATGTATATTTTTTAAAATTAAACATGGAAGGAACGGCGGCCGTGTGCACACCAAACACTACAACAGTGGAGACGCCGGCTGAAGCCCCCCCCCCCCACGCAGGCAACAAATACCCTCGTTCCGACCTGTGTACCGCCAGGGTGTCGCTATTATGGCACATGAAAGGACGCCATAACAGCAGCTGCGCGACACCATTAAGCGTGAGCGCCGGCCAGCGGCCCGGGTCACGTACGGCGCTCGGCAGAAGCCTCTGCGCAGGATCCTGACCTAGATCACGGCAGCAAGCTCCGCCTCTGGGCCGCTGTAGACAGCAGTTCCGGCCGCCGCAGGCATCCACAGGCCGTTGCAGCCGGGTGAGAAGAACCAATGACAGGACAGCAAAAGGGAATAGAAAATTAAAACCGAGTGGAGAAAAAATCACGGCAGCAAGGCGCCAATCTGGCAACTGACCTGATTATTCAAGCAAAAAGTTGATAAAAGGGCCTGCAAGAGGGGTGAAAGGGGTCGTCGGCAGATCGAACAGCAGAGCAGCAAGGACGGGACCGATCTTGAAATTGCCGATAGTGCGCCCAAGCCTCCAAACAGTCCAAGTAAGTCTCAGAGGAACAGAGTTCGGCAGTGAGCAGGGACGGAAGCAGGCTGGGGCCGCGGCTCCTCACCGCGAGCCTCAGTCTCAGAGGAGACAAGACGGGGCTGTGAACAGGGACGGAAGCAGGCTGGGGCCGCGGCTCCTCGCCGCGAGCCTTAGTCTCAGAGAAGCCGTGTGTGTCAAGGACCATCACAAGTCAGGTTGCAGAGGCAGACGCAAGAAAGTAAGATCGGTGATGGCCTTCAAGATTTGCCGTTGTTTAGTTCTATAAATTTCATACTGGAGAAAGTAGCCGCATTTCACATCAAGTAAGGTCGGAAAGTCTGTACAATCCTTATACCCTCCTTATATTCCATGGTCAGTTAATTTGTTGTGCATCTGAACACCATACAAATTTAATTTGCACAGTGTTTCGCCCGTTTTTTCTTCTTCTTCTTCGTTTTGTTCTTCTCTCTTTGAACTCCCCTGTCATTTGGGCATTTGTTTGGTCATGTAGTCACGATATTCTTAATTATGCCTACGCGAGTATGTGTATGGTTGAAAAATTATCATATATTGTTTGCCTGACTAGTTATAACTTCTAACGTAAATCAAAACTCTGATATGGTATGGACGTTTATGTTTGCGTCTTTTATAACTCTCGTGCTTTAAATGCAACCGATTATGGAGCTTGTGCCAATGCTGATGGTGGTGGCCGATGGGATTTATTTGACTGGTTGACTGTTCGAACTGATGTGACTGATGTGACTGACTGACTGACTGAATTTTGCTGACACTATTCGAATTGCTGCCTATAAGACGAATTATATTGTATTCACGAGACAATTAACTTAAACTATCGGTGCACAATTTTCTGTAAATATAGCCTTGTGTGAATTACCTAGTACTCTAATTCGGAATGTGACTGAAAGATGGATTGAGTAAGGAATATCAATGAGATGGAGCGCTAGCTTGAGGGGAAGTCACGTAATATAATTAGTAATGTTAACGTAATAATATCTATGTAGGGACAAGCGATGATGTGACTTCAATGCTTCCAAGGCAGGGTAATGCAATTTTTGTGGCTAGATGTATTAAATACTCAATTCAAGGTTCCGAGGTTTAATGTTTATTTTGGTGAACAATGTTTACTGATATATTGAAGGCCAACTGTTTCTGGTAAAACCCGAGTGATGTGATAATTTATGTGAAATACCCGTACTGAAAATTTCAGGAATGGCTAACCCGATTGCCAGCAGACAGGGTAACCGATATTTTTTTCTTAACCTTGCCATTCAATTATCCGGTTCGGTTGATTATTTGGTCTGATTGGTGACATTTTCAAATCCGGTTAAATTAACTTCACTGTGGCTAATTTGCAATTCAATCTGTAAGCCTTTTTACGCAATCTTTGATGTCGGGATCGGTTGATGACCGGGTCATCATTTCAACGTTTCGGCTTATACAAACAGATCATTTAGGGATTGTATCGTGAGGATTTTGATAAACAAGTCTTATTGACGAATTGTCGAATATGTGCTATTATTGTTTCCACACAGCCCTAAGCCGCCGATAATTGCAAGACTATTAATTTCAATTTGTTCAGCAACGTTATTTTCATTGCCGGAAAATTTATCTGATTTATCGGATCACTTATCTGTTATGTTGCACTGTCAAACATGTATTAGGTTCAAAGCTAACTGAGTAAAGTAAATACTTCCAAGGAAAAGGAAATTGAGGCAGGCTGTGTTGGAATGTTTACGATTCTCGCAGTTAACTGTCTCCTTAACAAGCGCGAAATTATGGGATGGTTGTTTGCTCTATGGAAAGATATGGCGGTATGATACCAATCACGGTCATGTACAATTTCGACCCTGTTCATCTCGCTGTTAAAAATTAACGCCAGAATACAATCGCTGTCATGAAAATTCGCACAAGTGTCCACACGGTCAGCGTCACCAAGCACCGCTACCGGTCGCTGGGACACTGACCCCACGCGTCCCATCCCAAAACACATGACGTCATGAACCCCCTCCCCTTGACGAGAGGGTCCGGCCAGACGGTCAGACGCTAGCCTAACGAGGGGAAAACCCGTGGATTTCGCTCAGGTGGGACAGTTGTTGTACATACAGAAAAGTACTGAGCACCAAGTACCAGGTGTCCGTACCGAGTACCGAGTACCGAGTACCGAGTACCGAGTGCCGAGTACCGAGTACCGAGTACCATGTACCAAGTACCGAGTACCGAGTACCGAGTACCGAGTACCGAGTACCGAGTACCGAGTACCATGTACCGAGTACCGAGTACCGTGTATCGAGTACCGATTACCGAGTACCTAGTACCGTGTACCGAGTACCGAGTACCGAGTACCGAGAACCGAGTACCGAGTACCGAGTACCAAGTACAGAGTAACGAGAACCGAGTACCGAGTACCGAGTACCGGGTACCGAGCACCGAGTACCAAGTGCCGAGTACCACGTGCGAGTACCGAGTACCGAGTACTGAGTACCGAGTACTGAGTACCGAGTACTGAGTACCGAGTACTGAGTACCGAGTACTGAGTACCGAGTACTGAGTACCGAGTACTGAGTACCAAGTACTGAGTACCAAGTACCGAGTACCGTGTACCAAGTGCCGAGTACCGAGTATCACGTGCGAGTACCGAGTACCGAGTACCGAGTACCGAGTACCGAGTACCGAGTACCGAGTACCGAGTACCGAGTACCGAGTACCAAGGACCGAGTACCGAGTACCGGGTACCGCGTACCAAGTACCGAGTACCGATAACCGAGTACCGAGTACCGATTACCGAGTACCGAGTACCGAGTACTGAGTACCGAGTACTGAGTACCCATTCCTGAGTAACGAGTACCGAGTACCGAGTGTCGAGTACCGAGTGCCGAGTACCGAGTGCCGAGTACCGAGTACCAAGTACCGAGTACTGAGTACTGAGTAA